>OX578143.1:13107626-13310126 GCA_951213105.1 Amaurobius ferox
TACTTTTATACATTAATTTTATATTTTGAATATAAGTATCATTACGTGTATTTGTTGTTTTATTGAAAGCTTAAATATTATATTGCAGTAAAGTGTTTTTATTTTGACATTAGTTGTTTTTTAATGTTATGACGATGGTTATCTCAAAAGTTTTTTTTCAGATTTTTCATGATGTGGATAATATTGCCCCATGTTCTGTATACAACATATACAAATAAATGTCGTTATAAATAGATGCCGTTAAAAATAGATTAGATGATTTAATTAATTACAGTAATTAATTATATGTCGTTATAAATAGACTCAGTATTTGTATACAAATGTCGGTTCTATTACAATATTAGAATATCGTACCAGGTCCTCAAGAGAGGATCCTGATGAAGCAAAAATCCAGGCGTCGTATTCTGGCTGGGATAAGATTGGGGAAAAACTACTCAAAATCTTTTAATAACTAGTTATGTTAGATGCGTTTTACAGTACTTTTTAGCTATGTGCAGAAATTGCAATTCATTACATTACACCTCAATTATTACTTTCATCATATACATAGTATAATGTATAAAGAAAGTACTGTGATGGGGTCAAAAATTCGAATTCGAGTTTTCGACGGGGGAACACGTTTCAAACATCCCTGAACACGAATCAAACGTTTTTTAGGTGATCTCTCTCTCTCTCTCTGTCTCACACTCGCGCCCGATCGCTCTCGCTCTGTCTGTGTGTGTGTGTGTGTGTGTGCATGTGTGTGAGTCTTTGGAGACGATATTTTACGAACGAATGAAGTGATTAAAACAAAATTTGTGTGTGTGTGTGTGGTACAAAAATTACAATCCATGAACGCTGGAAGTCTATTATTGTAAACGCAATCGAATGTTCAGAACCCCACTAAATTGTCGAGTGAAATTTTAAAAAAATCACAAAATCAAAACTTGTAATAAAGTTAGAAAAAGTTTAATAAAGTAGTCATTTCTTATGTAATTTTTTATTAGAAAACGATTGACATATATACGACGCCAGCATGAACCTTTTTCGTGATATTGCACATTTTTCAAATAAATTTATCAAAAGTCACAGAAAATAAAAAAAAATGTTAACTATTTTGAAATATGTTCACTTTTATATGTAATATCATGCAATAAATTTGGTGACATTATTTTCGTGGATCTAGTTCTTTCCATTCATGAAAAAACATACTTTGGGTAATACTTTAGTAGTTGGAAGCCAATAGTCATTTATCTGCTATAAGAATAACGTATTTCTCCGTCCATAACGCTTGGCGAGATTTTGGCGATAAATTTGGCGGAATATTGCCAACTTGGCGATCCGTAATTATTAAAAAATGACGCTAAATGAATGAAAATGACGACTAATTGACTAAAATTCAATATCTTGGAAAGAATATAAGAATTTACGAGTACTATAAGAATAACCTATTTTCCGTCCGTAACGTTTGGATACGATTTTAGTTACGAATTTTTAGTAATACCTCCAACTTGGTGCTTTTTTAAATTTTGCTAAATTGACGAAAATTGCAGCCAATTGATAAAAATCCGCCAAATTCATGAAACTGAAGCTGAATTAATGAAATGACGACTACTTCATGAAAGTTCAAAACCTTGGAAATAACATAAGTGTAGACTATAAGAATAACCCATTTCTCCGTTCCTCCATCCGTGTCGCTTGGCGAGAAGTTTAGCGCTACGTCGCCAACTTGGCGACATTTTTAAATGTTGCCGAAGTGACGAAATTGTCGCCAAATTGATAAAAATATGCAAAATGAGAAGTAATGGCTCGCAAATTCTGATTTCCGTCACATGACGGGCATACACTCTATTATATAAGAAATACTCTTCCCTCCGTTTGTCTGTAACACTTGGCGATGTATTTGAAAAAATTGGCGAATAATCTAGAAAAGTATTGCCAACTTGACGATATTTCGCCCTAGATTTATGAAAATATCGTCAAAATTGCAAAAATGACGCTAAATTAATGAAAATGACGTCTAATTGAGGTATTAATTGTTGCAATATTTTAATATATGGGCTATATCGCTTATTAAGGATGGTATCAATATTGATAATTATTAATTTAGAATTGTGTGAAGTATAGGCTATTTGGGTACTTTGAAATAGTATCACATGCTATCATCAGGAAAAATCGCCAAATCTACAATCCAACATTTAAAATACAGTACCGTTGGTCTTACATATTATTTTTTGACTGTAAAATTAGTGAATTCATTGCAGAATATAAGTAAAGTCACGCATTGCTCACATTAGATGTTTTAGATTGACACGCTACCGAAGCAATTTCAGCTGATTATGACTCTTATCAATTTCCGAATTGCATAAATAATAGAACATCCGTCGGTCATACTCAATATAAAATCCGCCTTACATAATCAATCTGTGGGTTACCTGCGTTAGATCACTATGATTAGAAGAACAGTGAATTTTGAGACATTTATTGTCATATCACGAATGCAACGGTGAATAGTATGCTATCTATATCTCCCAACGTTTTTGAGGTCTCCGATACCTTCCAGAAATCCCTCAGTTGCACAAAAATGTTAAGTATTTTCACACTATAAGCATCTAGAGTAATACAGAGCGTAATGGAGCCAAATTTTCCTGCCAGGGGCGACAAAATGGATTTTCTAAAAGTCCTTCTAGATTCTCTAGAAGCCCCCCTATCCCCTGGTGCCTCGTAATCTAGAGAGCTAACTATTTGCGCAATTTTAGCACAATCTGCGAAAGAAAATCTAACGGCGTTGGATCTTTAATATTTTCTTCACCAGTGCGAATAAAACAGAAATTTTTTGAAATGTCCTTTCAGGTATTGCAGAAGTCCCCTGATGAAATAGAATGAGGGACTATTGTATACTTTTAATATCAAACATGGAACAGAAATCAACTGAGTCATTCTTTGATTTATATTACTTTTTCCTAATCTATCGGCTTATATTCTTAAGTAAACAAAGACTTATTAAAAAATGTTGTGTGCAATTTAATTTTTTAAGAGTGTTAGTTTCTTTTTCTTTGACAGTCTTCACCACTAATCATGGATAAATGAGTGGGGAAATCAAGAGGTTTTTAAAGCTATTTCTTGTCTCAACGAAAAGTAGAAGGATAGAACGTTTGGATTTGAAGTCGAACTTTAATCTGAATCCCGAAAGAGAATGGACTGCCCATTTTAAATTAAGGAGAAATTAATATTGTTTCAATTACTCAATAGCTAGAGACTCAAATAGGCAGGTAGAAAACTGGAATTTATATCCTACTAGAATTTATATATTATCTGTATGAACTGTCCATTTTAAATTAATGAGAAATTAATATTGTTTCAAATACTCAATAGATAGAGCCTCACATAGGCAGGTGGAAAACTAGAATTTGTATCCTACCTGAATTTATATTCTACCTGAATAAACTTTCCCTTTTAAATTAATGAGAGATTAATATTGTTTCAATTACTCAATAGTTATAGCCTCAAATAGGCAGGTGGAAAACTGGAATTTATATCCTACTAGAATTTATATTTTACCTGGATGAACTGCATATTTTAAATTAATGAGAAATTAATATTGTTTCAAATACTCAATAGTTAGAACGTCAAATAGGCAGGTGGAAAACTAGAATTTATATCCTGCTAGAATTTATATTCTACCTGGATGAACTGCATATTTAAATTAATGAGAAATTAATATTGTTTCAATTACTCAATAGCTAGAGCCTCACAAAGGCAGGTGGAAAACTAGAATTTGTATCCTACCTGAATTTATATTCTACCTGAATGAACTTTCCCTTTTAAATTAATGAGAGATTAATATTGTTTCAATTACACAATAGTTAGAGCCTCAAATAGGCAAGTGGAAAACTAGAATTTATATCCTACTAGAATTTATATTCTACCTGGAAGAACTGCATATTTTAAATTAATGAGAAATTAATATTGTTTCAAATACTCAATAGTTAGAACCTCAAATAGGCAGGTGGAAAACTGGTATTTATATCCTGCTAGAATTTATATTCTACCTGGATGAGCTGCATATTATAAAATAACGAGAAATTAATACTGTTTCAATTACTCAAGAGTTAGAGCCTCACATAGGCAGGTGGAAAACTAGAATTTATATCCTACCTGAATTTTTATTCTACCTGAATGAACTTTCCCTTTTAAATTAATGAGAGATTAATATTGTTTCAATTACTCAATAGTTAGAGCCTCACATAGGCAGGTGGTAAACTGGAATTTATATTTTACCTGAAATATGACATTTTTATACAACAATGCACTTAACTCCATATTCTGATACAAAACTCAAGACGAGAAATGTAATTTCATGTAATAATTTCTTCAAAGTTAACAAAATAATCATGGTGAGTAGAATTCTTTTTCAAATTTGTTTCATTAATAATAATATATGTAACATTTACTAATTCTTTCAGTGTATAAAAATATACTAAAATAAATAATATTACTTGAAATTTGCAATGAATTACATTTGCAATTATTTCATATATGTACTTGAAGCATAACATGGTTAACCACATTTTACTAAATTAAATAGCACAAAGAAAAAAAGGGAAATTATAATATATCCTTGTAGTTTAAACAATTTAGAATTCTGGTAATGAGATTCCGAAATGTGTAACATTTTATTTCCAAATTCCGTATTACATAAACAATACAAAAATTTCAGGATTGATACCAGTTATTTTAATTAGCTTAATACATGGTGTACGCATTTTGAAAGTTTCTCAAAATTACTATCAAAAAACATATCTTTAATTGGTGAGAACACCAATGCTCCATTTTATCCTTCAAAACGTATGTCAGTTATATCGCATTATACCGGATAAACGGTAGTCTCAGACATGAAATATGTTCTTAATCTTTCATATTATTTAACTGGTCAATAGAATTCTTTGTTATAAATCAAAAATTAAAAAGTTATCACTAAAGGCACGTGGAATTAGTTAATAAATTTGGTACAGAAGTACTCCAGCTTCCTAGACAATTAGGCTCGGCGAGATTTTTTTAAAATTCGAGTTAGTATTTTAGTTATTTTATTTTGAAGCACGGGTGTTATTTTCAGACAAAGCTGTGCCTTGGCGATTAAAAGTATTATTTCAGAGTTTCACTCTTGACATCATCAACTAGTTCGAATAATGTTCTTTCCATCGATTTTCGATTTATAAGCCAAATCCATTGGTCAATTCCTTCATATCTACTAATTTATTTTTATATACATCGAAATATATATTTTAATTTTTTAATTTCGTAGCATCAGAAAAATATTTAGCACAATTCAGTAGTGTGGTGGCACTTGTTATGGCACCACTTGTTGCGGTTCCCGCAGGTCAGGGGAATTACAACCGGCAAGATCGGAAGAAGTGGTCGTAGGGTGGTGATGAAGCATGACTGACATTCTTTGCGTTGTGTGGTATATTCTTAAATCGAAAACTACGAGAAGAATTCGGACACTTCGGGATGAAGGGTTATTGAGGAATTGGAGGCAGTCGACGAGAAACACATCTGATGAATACCTCGGGAATGCCGATGTCGAAACTCACCAACGCGATAATTTGGAGAAAACGAAACGAATCCATAGCAGTGGCTGTGATGTCCTGATGAATTTGAAGAATAAGATGAAACAATCTTGACTCTTAAAACTTAAATAGATTTATTTATTTCGAGCATAAATCGCTTCATAAACAGAAACATATTCTCTTGCCAATTGGACACATGGAGTCAAACTTCGAGAACAAACAATTTGACGCCGAAAACCAAAGTCGTTGACAAAACTTCCAAGAATCAAAATTTGATAGAATATCCTTCAACAATCATCTCACCTCCGAAATAAATCTGCTTGCTAAACATTTTGATTACATTTAATTTAATTTAAAATATCTTAGAACTTTACGAATTAGAATTCTCATTCTGTTACCTCCGTAGGCAAAACGCGTCTTACCCCGTCTGCGTCACATCGCCAATTAAATTTATTCACCGAAAACAGATTTAAGCATCATTTGTATAATTACGCACATTCATGACGAGATGAAAAATAACACCGGTACATTTCTATATAAAAATATTTCGCGGGAAGAGCGAAAGTACGTCATATGTATAAATGCGCGAGGGGTTATCGTTACAGACCGAACGGCTCCAGAACGAAGGAGTGAAATATTTGGCTTTTTATCAAAAGGTTTTAGTTTATTCTTAAGAACAAAGTTCGAAATCAAATCGAAAGTATAATTTAGAATTTGCCGAAACGATGGAACAGAATAGATTTTTGAAACGGGGTTTCCGAAACATGAATTTTGAAGAATTTAATTTAATAAAAGAGGGGGGAGGTATTTCATTACAAATCCCCGCCGGAAACGAGGGTTTGTTCTGGCACAGAACAAAGACTAACAAAAAAAAATATATTTTGCCAAAAGTGCCTAAAAGGAGTGACATAAAAAAAAAACCAACAAATTTTTGGATAAAAAAAAATGTCACGAAAAAAAATTAAATTTTTTAAAATAATTTTGGATCTGATATGCAGCTACGTTTATTAAATGCATTACGTAATTCAAATTCTCTAAACATGTGTAATTCTCAACCCAGAAAATATGAAAAAAAAATTAAGGACAGGTGTGAAATGTTGATTCATACGACACTGCATTTGCTTCCCATTCATACACACTTTTTCACAAAAGAAGTCCTTCCATACAAATTGAAAGATAAGGGGGTTGAGTTTCTTAATTTTCCTCAATGTTTAAGATTAGAAATGTATTGACACTGCTGCATATTAGAATGCATGAATGTGGCTTTTAAAAAAAAATAACCTAACCTAACAGGGTGAGATGATTTTACAAAACAAATATATACATTGCACATATGAATAAAATAATTCACAATATTTTACACTCATATGTACTACTTACATCCAAAGAGCTTGTATTCTTCTTGAAACATAAGATATACTTACAAATGAATATTAATTTTTATCTAAATTTGCTATATAGGATGTATAATAACATTAATACAATATGTTTACAAAGTTAAAAAAAAAATTTTGTAAATATCATAAAAAAAATGACTGGTAAATTATGTATGCATACAAAAAAAAATATGAATGGAAAAAAAATTCTGGCTTTGGCCAAAGTTCATGAAGAAAAAACTGTGAATTCACGAAATACTTTCGAGTATGGAGTTTTCTTCAAGTTACTCCAACAAAAGTTTTTGACAGTGATTCGAATCAACTTAATATGATATGGTACCAATGCTGGACGCTTTTCGGTTGTTACTTCATCAGGTGGTCTGGAACAATATCCTAGATGTTATGGATATTAGGATGTTGATTATTATTCAGTTTGGTTTGGCTTGGTGTGGTGTGGTGCACCAAATTTTCTGGATGATGACAAATGCTGCGACGTCATTTAGAGCTCTTTTTTTTTTTTTTTTTTGGAATTATAATAAAATACTGCATGTCAAAAGATGATTATTTGATGATGATGTCAGCAGAGAAGAAATCGCACATGTGCCTTCATACATATTTTGAAGAAAATTTTAATTATTATAATTGACTTTTGTACGAGGTCTCAAAGAATATGGTTGTATTGTTGGTGTACTTTGAATAATTTGTGTGCTCTTGATATTGCTTGATGGTAGTGAAAAACCCGAATTTTGAAATTGGGGTATACCTTTCAAAAATCTGAAATTCTGACTTTTGAGAATTTCTTGTGCTCTTTTGATTTTAATTAAATCCACATACTCATCTGGACACCAATGTGGGGTGTTGGTTGGTTCATGTTGTGCAATTATAATTTCTGATGAATTTAGTCCGGCGAAATGATCCACGGGTGGTAGTGTGTCATCAACCTCAGGTTGGTTCCTTTCTGGTATTCCAGGGACGTGAATTAGTCTGTCCACATGTACTAGTTGAATGTCCTTGGGATTGTCAAGAGATGCAATCCTAAAATTGACTGGTGAAGTCTTCTCAATTACACGATATGGTCCTTTATTTGTATATGCCAGTTTTTTAGACAAGCCTGGCTTTATGACTGACGATGGGTAATGTAAATAAACAATCTGACCAATTTGTATGTTTTTATCTTTAGCAGTCCTTGATCTCAGGTTTTCTTGTTTTTCTGCAGCTTGGGTCAGATGCTGAGAAAAGGATTTATATGTGTGTTGCATTTGAGATTCTCTGTATTGGATGAATTGGCTATAGGACTGAAATGAAGCACCAGTTTGATCTGTCATCAAGTTATGTGGTAGTAGAATGTCAAATCCATATAAAGCAAACGCAGGTGTATCTCCTGTGCTTGTATGGGGCTGAGATCTGTATGCCATGAGTGCATATGGGAGACATTCATCCCAATTTGTATGGTTTTTGTTGACTAAATGAGAAAGTGATTGAAGGAGTGTTCTGTTATATCTCTCAACAATGGCATCTGTTTGGGGATGATACGGAGTAGTGAAGTATTTCTTGATACCAAATGATTTGTATATCTCTTGGATTGCCTTAGAAGTGAAATTTGAACCTAAGTCTGTAATAAGTGTTTTCATTACTCCAAATCTGGATATATATTGTTCTAATATGGAGATTATGGTTGATGTTTGGATGTTAGGAACTGGGAAAGCTTCACACCAACGTGTGAAGTAATCTGTTAAAATCACAATGTACGAGTTTCCATTTATTGTATTTGGTAATTTTCCCAAACAATCCATGCCAACTGTTTGGAATGGTCTCTCAGGTATTGGAATTCTTTGCAGTTGTGCCAATGGAGATTTCATGTGACCTCTCTTGGCTATACATTTATGACAAGTGGAAATCATTTTATCAATGCCCGCTTTCAAATTTGGGACAAAAAAGTCTTTTACAATTTTCGCCATAGTCTTGGATAGTCCGCAATGGGCCGAATAAGCAGAAGTATGAAAAAATTGGAATAATTTTGGTATAAATATGCTCGGTACGACCAATCTGTTTTGGAGAGATGTTCTAGTATTTTGGATACTTATTTTATTTTGAGCATATAAGATATTATTATGTATGTAGAAAAACACTTTTTTGTAGGTTGTAGGTTGAGCATTATTTTCGATTAATTTCTTAATTTCAATACAATGTGGATCAATTTTTTGTTGTTCAATTATTTCTTGTATCCAGTCTGCTGGTATCACATAAATTCTTGAATTGTTATTAGGAGTATTCATTTCATTGATACTAATATCGATTGCGTTTATGGGGTGATCCATTGCTTCTTGCTTTGATGTTTTTGTTTCTTGTTTTGACATTTCAATGACTTGTTCTTCCATAATATTTTGTAAATCATCGGCCATAGCGTTTAATTTGTTGACATAATTTTTTCTGAAATTTCTCAAATCTTGATTTCCTTGCAAATCGAGAGCATCCAAATTACAAAGTAGTTGAGTTATTTCCTCTAATATATATGCTGTCAAAGCAAAATTTCGTGTTTCGTACATACTCTCAATTTTTTGATATAGTGTATCAATTTCCAGTTCAGCATCTTTGATGCGGTTCAAATTTTTCAATTGATTTTCCACTGATAATTGTGTTTCACAAGCATCTTCATATAAATCTTCGGATTCCATGGATCCATCTGGTTCGTTATTTTCTTCTTTCTCATTTTTATAATTACTTGTACATGGTTGTGAGATTTGTTGTTCTTTGCTAATTTCTGAATTAGAATTCCGTTGTATTTCTTGAGTAGGCAATTTGGAATTTGTATTAGCTTTTAATGTGTTAGGTTTACAAATATTTATGTTTGACTCGGGTGGTTTCTGGTTGTTTCTAGCATTAAAAAGTTCTTCAAATTTTTCTCTTTCTTTTTGGTATTGCATTTCACTCGGCATTTTGAAATTCGAATATTGATAATTATCATTTAACCCGTTTGTAGGGTAGTTATACATTTCTTGTTGGTAGGGAGGGTAAGGCTGTTCTGCCTCATATTGTGGGTATTGGCTATTATAAAAGGATTTATCTTGATTATATTGTTTTTTATTCCTCTTGTTTTGATTGGATTTCTGTCTGTTTCTTCTTTTACTGTTCCTAAATGGTTGTTCATACTTTTGGTGAAAGTTGGCAAGCTCATTTTCTAAAAATAGGATATCTTGACAAGCTGCTCCTAAATTTTTTGAAAGTTCTTCATTATCATTTTCCAATTCTTTACAATAGTTTTTCAAATTACTTAACTCTTTCTCATATGAGTCAGCTTGTTTAATCCATTGTTTGTTGCCTACGTCAATTATTTTTCCATTTTCTATGTGTAAATCTCTTAAGCTTTGAATTTTTCTTTCTCTTTGTTCAATAATTTGCTGTACTTCATGAATTTTGTCTACGTATTGATGTTTTTCACACTGGGTACTATCTGGGTCTCTCTGGATGGTTGATGATAAATTAGACGCAATGTTCTCTCTCTGTTGAGACTCTGTGTTTTGACATAAAATTTCGTTTAGATTTTCTGATGTGGGATTATCTTCCGAAATTTGTCGAATCAAATAGTCTGCTACTGAATTTAATTTTCCTTTGATGTGAATTATTTTAAAGTCATATTGCTGTAAGTTACTATTCATGCGATTCTGTTGGTAGGATCTTTGATCTTGATTACATGTGATAATGCAGATTGGTCTGACACGACCTGAAATGTTCTGCCAGCTAGATAGTGTCGAAAATAGGACACGGCCCATGATATGGCCAAAAGTTCTCTTTCGAAGATAGAATATTTTTGTTCAGCAGCTTTCAAAACTCTACTTGCAAATTGTATAGGTTTAGGGAAATTATTTTCATCCAATTGTGATAAAACTGCTCCGAGAGCGTATCCAGATGCATCACAAAAAACTGTAAATGGTCGGTCAAAATCAGGGAGTTGTAAGCAATTTTTAGACAAAAGTTCTAATTTGAGTTTATCAAAAACAGCTTGTTCTTTATTCGTCCATACAAAAGTGTTGATATCTTTGGTTAATGCAATTAATGGTTGTGCAGTTTTTGAAAAATCGGGAATAAATCTGCGATAAAATCCAACACATCCCAAAAAACTTCTTACATCCTTCTTAGATTGGGGAATTTTAAATTTATTTATTACTTCTAGGTTTTGTGTCATGGGTTGTACTGTACCTTTTGAAATTTTATGACCAAGGAATGCGATTGTAGTCTGTAAAAATTGACATTTCTGAGGCTTTAACCTCAAATTGTGTTTGTCTAAACAAGTAAATATTTTTTCCAGTTTCTGTAGGTTAGAATTTATGTCCAAGGATTGGACAAGTATATCATCGACATAACATAGAATATGATCTTGC
This sequence comes from Amaurobius ferox, assembly GCA_951213105.1. Taxonomy (NCBI): domain Eukaryota; kingdom Metazoa; phylum Arthropoda; class Arachnida; order Araneae; family Amaurobiidae; genus Amaurobius; species Amaurobius ferox. The sequence continues at coordinate 13,118,931 of OX578143.1, forward strand.
TCTAAAGGAGCTAAAACAATTGATAACAGCCTTATAAAAGCTTGGCAACTTGTATTTATGCCAAATGGTAATCTTAAGAATTCATAATGCTTATTTTCTGTAGTGAATGCCAACCGATGGGTGTCATTTGGATGTATTTTTATTTGATGGAATCCTGACGATAAATCTAAAGAAGTAAAGTAGTTCGCTTTTCCCAATGTTTCAATAGCTTCAGTCATGTTCGGAAGAGGGAAAACTGTTTGGATTGCTTTTGAATTGAGTTTCCTGAAATCGATGCAGAATCGATAAGAACCATCAGCATTCTTAACTAATAATACTGGTGAACTATATGGCGAAGTGAACTCTTTAACTATGTTCGCCTTAATCATTTCTTCGATTTGGTCATCTCTTTTTTGTCTTAAATGTATAGGTGTTCTGTATGGTTTGCACCTAACAGGGTTGTTATCTGTCAATGGTACTCTATGTAGAATTGTATCTGAGCCAGGTAAGTCAGATAAACAAAATGCGAAGATGTGTTTGTACTTCCATAAAAGTTCTTTCAGTCTCTTCAAATGTACTCTCGGTACCTTCTCTAAACTGAAATATGCGAAAAAGGTATCTTGACTCATTTGCATACTTTCTTCTTCCTTGTCAATTGCAGTTATAGGCATGTCAATTTGCTCTTGCGGTATTGACTCAATATAGCCTAATTTCTGACCTTTGTTAATAATAACAGATTCTTCTGATAAATTCATTACCTGTACTGGGATACCAGATACATATAATGGATTATATTTATAAATTGACTTAGCAGCGACTAAAGGTTTATTACCATCAAATGTAAAAGAATGTTCGAAAATAACTAAATTAGCTGCTTTTAATTTTTCTTTAGGATTGCCAAAAACAAACTTCTGCGATAACGGTGGTATCCTCATTTTTTGAGTAGCAAATATAGGTGTAGGTTCAATATACATTAGACTGTTTGGACTTATATCTTGTTCAACTTCTTGGTTGTGTTGTTCTATTATTCTTCTACTACAATTAATGACGATGTTCCTACTGGATAAAAAATCCATTCCTAAAATGCCTTTATAACTTTGCGATACGGGTTGTTTTGTTAAATGATAAGTTATCTTATGTTCTGTTCCATTTATTACGGTTGGGAGTACAACATTTTCTGTCAGATGCATAGTGTCTCCCGTTACTAAAGATACTGTAAATTGAGCTGGACTAATTTGTACTGTAAATGGTATCATTTGTAAAACATCTTTATGTATTAAACTAAGACACGCTCCTGTGTCGATGAGGAATGGAACACTTGTTCCAAAAATAGTAGTTTCAATTACGGGTGTTTTGCTTGGAATAATTTGTTCTTTTTGAGCAACACTAGTAGAACTTATATTGTTATCGACTGGGTCAAGTGCCACGATTCTTACTTCAGGTAATTGTGTTATAGTGGCAGTCTGTATTCTTTTATTATCCCCGTAATGATTTTTCTGATTGTCATGTGTTTTGTAATTTGCCTTTGAATTTTCGATTGCCAATTGTTTAGGATACTGGATGTATTTTTGTTTTGGCTTATCCGTTATTCTGTTTGCTTGATTGTATTGTTTGAATCCACTATTTTGGTAATTATTATATCTCGGTTTCTGTTTTGGGTGTCTCGTTTGCTGATCACCTCTAGCATTCTGTCTAAAAAAACAGTTCCGAGTAGTATGTCCTCTTTTGCCGCATGTGTAACATGTGGGAATATTTCTATACTCATCGAGTTCTTTATTTTTCATTTTGAAGATTCTTAATTCTCTTTCCAAAAAGTTTATCTTCTCTTGCATCTGTTGAATTTCCTCCGATTGTATTGAACCTGCGATTGCTGGTGTTTCGCAAGGTTTAGGATTTATTGCTAGCCAAGCATTGTGTTCAAGAATGGCAGTATTCTTTGCCTGTTCATAAGTTTTTGGGTCGCTAGCAAGTACTGCTCTTTTGATATGTGTAGGAAGTTTATCTATCGTAATAGACAACAAAATTGTGTCGCGAATGTTTTCAATATCTTTGGTTGGGAAACATTCCCCAAAAGTTATCTCCATGTTATCAAAAAAAGTTAATATGTCATGTATTTTATAGTTTATATTATTCAATTTCTGCCAATGGTTAGCAAGTGATACACCAGTACTAAATCTCAGGGAGAGATTTTTGACAATCTGATCGAAGGTTTCGGCAGTATTTAGCTTAAGGGCGATTGCTGCTAGCGATATTAGTTTGGTATTCAATGCGACAATTTTCTCCTCCTCCTTCCATTGGAAAAAATTGGCAGTGTTATTAAGTTTGGTGATAAATTCCGAAAAGGATTCCCCGACTGCTCCACCAAATGTGGGGATTAAATTTAAAGCATTAGTTAGGTTTGTCGACATATTTCCTAGATGTATGCAATATCAATAACAAACATAAATTCAATACAAAAGTTTCAAAAATAAATGAGTAAAAAGGAATTATTTAAGTATAACAAGCATATTATTTAAAATTTCAACTTCATATTCAGTCATTATACCATTTGTTTTCTTTTTTAGCTTTTCAAGACTTACCTTTCTACAGGTATTAACTACATCTTTTAATTTAACTGTATAAGAAATGTAACCACTCTTTTCTTTTTGCTACCTAAAAAAAACACTTCATTTTTTTTTTCTTAAATCGCTGATTCGTTCCACTTCTGAAAAAAATATTTTAACTTTGCACTTCGTAGACTCGGGAATCGACCTCCCGATGTCAACGTATAATTAGGTGTAAATTTTCATCTTATGCCCCAGGAACGGCACACAAAACCCTTGTTGCAGGCTTGGTTGTCGACGGCACCCGTTGTGGTGGCACTTGTTATGGCACCACTTGTTGCGGTTCCCGCAGGTCAGGGGAATTACAACCGGCAAGATCGGAAGAAGTGGTCGTAGGGTGGTGATGAAGCATGACTGACATTCTTTGCGTTGTGTGGTATATTCTTAAATCGAAAACTACGAGAAGAATTCGGACACTTCGGGATGAAGGGTTATTGAGGAATTGGAGACAGTCGACGAGAAACACATCTGATGAATACCTCGGGAATGCCGATGTCGAAACTCACCAACGCGATAATTTGGAGAAAACGAAACGAATCCATAGCAGTGGCTGTGATGTCCTGATGAATTTGAAGAATAAGATGAAACAATCTTGACTCTTAAAACTTAAATAGATTTATTTATTTCGAGCATAAATCGCTTCATAAACAGAAACATATTCTCTTGCCAATTGGACACATGGAGTCAAACTTCGAGAACAAACAATTTGACGCCGAAAACCAAAGTCGTTGACAAAACTTCCAAGAATCAAAATTTGATAGAATATCCTTCAACAATCATCTCACCTCCGAAATAAATCTGCTTGCTAAACATTTTGATTACATTTAATTTAATTTAAAATATCTTAGAACTTTACGAATTAGAATTCTCATTCTGTTGCCTCCGTAGGCAAAACGCGTCTTACCCCGTCTGCGTCACATCGCCAATTAAATTTATTCACCGAAAACAGATTTAAGCATCATTTGTATAATTACGCACATTCATGACGAGATGAAAAATAACACCGGTACATTTCTATATAAAAATATTTCGCGGGAAGAGCGAAAGTACGTCATATGTATAAATGCGCGAGGGGTTATCGTTACAGACCGAACGGCTCCAGAACGAAGGAGCGAAATATTTGGCTTTTTATCAAAAGGTATTAGTTTATTCTTAAGAACAAAGTTCGAAATCGAAAGTATAATTTAGAATTTGCCGAAACGATGGAACAGAATAGATTTTTGAAACGGTGTTTCCGAAACATGAATTTTGAAGAATTTAATTTAATAAAAGAGGGGGGAGGTATTTCATTACAGTAGTGTGGCAAAAAAATGGACATATATATTCTCATACCAAGAAATGTTTTTTTTAATTAGTCTATTTTCTAATTTTTGTTAATATTTAACCAAATGCATAAATATTGAAATTTTGGATTGAAATTTCGGGGAAAGAAAGGATTTATTCATGGCTTTGCACCGCCTACAATGCAGTGTGCGTTCCAACTGACGTCACTACCTGTCCATTGCTAGGATAAATTTTAGTGACGTATTTATCATATTAATGGACATAGTGGGTAATTAATTAATGTCATTTTATGAAAGCAATTTGGAAATAAATTTCGGTTCAAACGTTTTTAATACTTTCCAACATAGTTGTAAAATGTACTTGACTTTGTTAATTTTGTCTGTCTATCTGTTCGATCAATAACGGCAGTAAAAATGACTTTATCAAAATGAAATTTTAGTATGTTGTTGAGACGGTCAGTGGGACATATGGGAATGTAAAATAATAATATCACCCAATTAGTTCTGGATTTAACCCGGATTCAAAAAATGACATACATTCAATTCCAAGATGCCAAATTTTTCAAACTTTTTTAAGCGGAGTTAAAATTCACAAATTGCTTTGAAAATTTTAGGAAATATTCAAACTATCGCGTAATGTGCGTAAAAAAACATCAAAATATGTGTTATTTAAATAAAAAATGAAATAATAATTACGCCCATGTTATATGGAGGTATCATGGCTCATTGACTCATTGCTCGTGACTCATTGCAAAATATAATTTGACATCCATTTTCTTTTCGCTCAGTGAAACTCGTGATTTTTACGAAAAACTTATATTTATATTTAGTGTTGTATCCAACCTAAATCTGCTTTATATTTGCATATCATCTGTTTATCTAAATTCTGTGCTTACGCAATTACAATATTTTTACTTCCCTTATATACATAATGTATAAGGAAAGTACTGTGACGGGGTCGAAAATTCGAATTCGAGTTTTCGACGGGAGAGCACGTTTCAAGCATCCCTGATCACGAATCGAATATTTTTGAAGTGATGTCTGTGTGTGTGTGTGTGTATGTGTGTCAGTGAGTCTATGGAGACGATAACTGACGAACGAATGGACCGATTCGAACCAAATTTGGTACAAAAATCACAATCCATAAACACTGGAAGCCTATTGTTTTTATACGCAATCGAATGTACAGAACCCCCCTAAATATTCGAATGAAATTTTGAAAAAATCGTCAAAAAATCAAAACTGCTAATAAAGTTACGCGAATAGACATTTCCTATGTAATTTTTCATTAGAAAACGATTGCCATAAATTTTAGAACGCTAACATGAACCGTTCTCGCGATATTGTACATTTATCAAAAAAATTATCAAACAGTTATATAAAATAAAAAAAAAAAATTTCCTATTGAGAAACATGTTCACTTTTCATATGTAATACCATGCGATAAATTGAGTGACATCATTCTCGTGGACGTAGGTCGTTCCATTCATGAAGAAAGATACTTTGAGTAATACTTTTGTATTTGAACGCCAATAGTCATTTATCTGCTGTAAGAATAACTTATTTCTTAATGCATAACGTTTGGCGAGATTTTGGCGACGAATTTGGCGGAATGTCGCTAACTTGGCGACTTTTTTGAAATGTTGCCAAATTAACAAAATCTCGCTAAAATGGATAAAAATGATTCTAAATTAATGAAAATGACTACTCATTGTCGAAAATTCAATATTTTGGGAAGAATATAAGTATCTACTATAAGAAAAACCTATTTTTTTACTGGAAAAGAAGTAAATTCATTACATTATATAAGGAAAGTCATGTGTTGCCCACATCAGATTTTTTATTTTAAATTATCCTTAGAGTTTGATTAATTCTACAACCACGCCTAATTTAACTCATGCAGACTGTAAACAAATGAAGAGATTATAAAAAGAGAAGAATTTCTAATTTTTTGAAATAAAATTAATTAACTCTTGAGTCTGGAATATGAGTGATATGAATGAAATATTCATTTATTTTACATAGAGAAACTTGCTATTTAATAGCATTGCATTTTTTTATAAAAATATCTCCCCTGAAGACATCGCATTTTAGAAATGTTTAAATAAAATTGCATATCAATTAGAAAGTGTTTCATAATCAATGTTTTATGTAAGATTAATCTTTCTTGTTCAATCTTGAATAAGTACCGTTATCTGATAAATAATTATTAATATTGTTATGTGAATATTCTTAAGTTTACTGATAAATTGCACTGATAGTAATATAAATGAAGTTAAGTTTACTGATAATTATCAAACGTAATCAATGAATCCGCTGCATCCACTAAACGGCCGATGTATCCACTAAACGGCACTAATAGGTTAATTTATAATTTTTTGTAATAATAATTAATTCAAATAGCTTATAACATTCAAAATCAATGGTATCTAGTTTCTTTTATAAAGTCGACAATTCTATAAATCGTATATATTTTAACACTTTTTAACACAGTTGAAAAGTGTTTATGACTTAGTTTATTCAGTTCGTCTGTCTGTATGTCTGTCCGTTCGCACGATAATTGCCACAAAAATGACTTTATCAAAATGAAATTTTAGTATGTTTTTCAGACGGTCTGTGGGACCTATGGGAATATAAATAAATAATATCACCCAATTAGTTTTTTATTGAGCCCGGGTTGAAAAAATGAAATACACTGAACCCTATTGGACCTAATTTTTCAAACATTTTTTAAGTAAACTTAAAATTCACAAATTGCTCTGAAATTTTTAGGAAATATTCACATTATCCCATAAAATATATAAAAAAAATCAGTGAAATCTGTTAAGTAGTTTTTTAATTAAAAATTATTTAATATAGGGAAAAAACAAATTCAATTAAATTCTGACTTTGGGATATCCTCCAGAAAGAAAAGTGAGATATATTATATAATAAATATCTTTCCAAGTGTCTAGTCATTTTGCATATAAGAGAGACTTCACATTTTAAAATAAATTTGGTAGATAACAATTTTTCATTTTTTTTTAATTTTATATAACTCTTCATGATATACTTATTTGATGGCATTTTTAATGCACTTTCCTACGTCCTAGAGAGTTAAAAATTGGTACACAGCTTAAATTTGTTGAACATTTTATTCGACAAAAATTTGATGAATCTTTAAATATATAGATCATGCATTTTTTTCGAAATGGCCTGAAAATAATCCCCGTTCACTTCTATAAATCATTGTTGTAATATTGTTAAAAATTCTGATGTGGACAGCACATATCTGTCCCTGCAGTCTCATATTCGTTCTCTTTATATCTTCAATAATAATTTGAGTTTATCTGCATAAAATAACAACCATAAGTATTTTAAATGACATTGAATTTACACGTTAAACTTAAATTTGGTTCTCATTTGATAGCTGGACTTATTGTCAAAGGTGGCGTAGCGAAAACGCAAAAAAAAATATAATATCTCAAGAACGGCTAGTGCTAGAGTAATGGGGTTAGTCTTATTCTTTTTGTTGTCAAAAATCACGTATAAAATAGGAATTTAATTGATATAATTGAGCACAGGTAGTCTTTTATTTTTATATATAACAATTTTTGCGGGCCATTTCGCAAAAATTGTTGGAAAATTTAAAATTTGAAGATAGCAAAGCACGCACTGTTAGAGTCAATAAGTGTTGGCTGGGTCATGAAAGTACACAAGTCCAGTTTTAAAGAAAAACTTCGTTCACTTTATTTGGTGAAAAACACAACTCGGCATATTACACGTACCTGGTAATTTTCCATGCCGTAAAACATCAAAAATATACTATGTACAAAAGATTTTTAGTTGTAAATGACTAGACAGGGATTCCTTGAAGCATTTGGTAGTAAGTTACTATACTACCTCTATCACTTGCGTGTATTTCAGCCACCATCACTTGGCAAAGGGAAACCAAAGGATAAAACATCAGGAAAATATTTAAAGCGGCTTCCGAACGTTTGTAAGTAAATTTAACGTTCAATACATGCTGGTCCAAACTGACCACATCTGCATCCGTTTCGACTATTCACCGTCGTCAAACGATATTCCGCAGTGCTTCTGTCAAAAAAACATTTCTGTCTGCCTGCATCAGACCATCAGTGTCTATCTCGTCTGACTTCTTCAGACGTCTGATCTCGATCGACTCCGACCTTCTTATTTGCTTCAAGAAACCTCTGCCCTATATATCCGAGAATGGACAGTTCCGGAAACGCCCCCGGATATGCAAATCAGATGCGTACGCATTGAGAACTGATTTGCATGAAACCTCATGTTGAAAAACGTCACGGTTCACGCCGGTGAACGGGAAGAGTCGTTCATATTAAATTTGCATAAACGCCCGTTCACAGGAACGTGAATCGCGATGTATTGATTATTTCCAACAATCGGCCCCCTCATGCAAATCCTTAAGTCTCAATGCATATGCAAAAGAAAACTTACTCTGAGAAACCAAGGTATATCAATAAACACCAAGGCCCCCAGTATCCTATCAAACATATAATGAAGGAAAAAATTTAAAGTATTATATCATTATTAAATTTAAAATAAAATGCATAAGTACTTATAGCATCTGAAAAATAGTTAAGTATTGTCGACAATATTGTAACAACAACATTTCACATCAAGTAGAAATTTATATACAACACAACTTCAATGCTTAAGTATCAGCATTCAAAAATTGAAATTTTAGTTTAAATTTAATTATAAGTATCCAAAATTTAAGTATAAGCACATTATCATATTAAACAAGTCAACTTTAAAAGATTAAGATTTTGTATAAGCATAGAATTTAAGTTTACTTTAAATTTGAGTATAAACACTATAATTCAAAAAGCTTAAAAAAAATTTAGTCTATTAACACAATATAAGTATACATAATTAATACTATTAGACTGCATTGATATACCAAATATTTAAAAATACATGATGCAAGTAATTAGATAATAAAATTCCTTTATCAAAACTTTCAACACATACTTTTTACCAAGTTGAAAAATACAAAATTTTATACACATAAGCTATTATTTAGCATCATGCGGGTCATGGAAAATGGATGTATATACAAAGGTGTAAAGTGAAAAAGATTCAATATCACAAAAATTTATACTCAAGAAATACTATCTTATATCAATGAGGTTTAAGATAAACAATAATGTATATATATGACATCTTTTTAAAAAAAAATTCCCAAGTTGTAAATTCAATTTAGTATTTAAAATTTTCTTTAGACTAAACATTTAATCTCAAAAAGTTTTGATTTAGTTTTTAAAAATTTTATTACAAAATTTAAGTATTATTTCCTTAGTCATTGGTTTAGTAAAGTGATCTGCTAAGTTATCTTTACTATTTACAAATTTAACATTAAAAGATTCATTGACTATTAAATTTCTTAGGAAATGATATCTAACATCAATATGCTTAGTTCTATTGTTTTCAATTGGAGAGTTAGAAAAATTAATGGCTGCTTGGTTGTCGCTAAAAATAACACTGTTACTTTTATTAAAGTTTAACCCAAGTAAATGACATTCTTCAATTATGTTTTGTACCCATACCATTTCCTTAGCGGCTTCAGTTAGTGATACGTATTCAGCTTCCATGGTTGATAAGCTGACACACTTATGTTTAAAGGTACGCCAAGAAATAGGTACATTGTCAATAAAGAGTATCATGCCTCCAAGTGAAACACGGTCATCTCGGTTTGCAGCAAAGTCAGAATCTGAATAACCATTCAATTTTAACTCCTGAATGTTAGATAAATTCAACATATAGTTTTTAGTCTTTTCAACATATCCTAAAAGTCTTAACAATGCATCCCAATGCTTAATTCCAGGGTTTTCTTGAAATTGAGATAATATATTGATGGCGTAACAAATATCAGGTCTAGTCCGACTAGATATAAAAGCCAAACACCCAATTAAGCTCCTGTAAGGAAAACTTTGCATTTGCTTTATTTCTTCACTTGTCTTTGGACAATCTATTTTACTTAGAATATTCCCTTTAGAAATGGGAAGTGAAGTAACTGGATATTTATACTGTTGAAACATTTGACATACTTTATCTATATACTGACTTTGATGTATAAAAAATTTATTGTCACACTCTTTAAATTCCACGCCTAAAAGTTTTCTAATTTTTCCTAATACCTTGATATCAAATTCTATGCTAAGTAATGAAACAATGTGGTCTATGTCCCTTTGATACTTTGAGAAGAGAATTATGTCATCCACATAGACTAGCATAAGAACTTTGCTATTGTAAATATATGCACAATTACACCATTGAAGTTTTAAAAAATTTAATTCTTTTAATTTGGTGTCAAGTTCATTAAACCATTCTCTTCCACTTTGATGAAGACCGTAAATGGCTTTCTTCAACAAACAAACATAATCAGGCTGTTCCTGATTGACATAACCTTGAGGCTGTTTCATATATACCTTTTGACTCAATTTAGCATAGAGATAGGCAGATTTGATATCTAATTGGAAATGCATCCAGCCAAGCATGCATACGAAAATTGAGAAGAATGCTCTAATTAAGTTGAAGTTAACAACAGGGCTAAAAACTTCATCGTATGATTCTCCCTTTTTCTGACCATACCCCTGGGCTACCAAACGAGCTTTAAACCTCTTGATTTTCCCATTCTCGTCTTTCTTAATGGTGTAGACCCATCTATTGCCTATATGCTTTTGTGAGGTGGATGCAGGAACTAGTTCCCAGACACCCCTCTCTTGCATTACGGCCATTTCTTCATCCATAGCTTTACACCATTTTTCGGACTGGGAAGATTTAATAGCAGCGTTGTACCCTTTTGGTATATTTATTTCAATATTGCTTGCTTCTGGTCTGCCTCTGACCCTTTTAAGACCTTTATTTTCCCGAAAATTAAACAGTTGCTGATCAAATTGTATATTCCTTTTATCACAATATTTCTTAACATCATTGTGCGACCTCAGCCTTTTATTATCTCCTTGAGCGTAATAATACACATCGGTTCTACTCCCATCGGGTCTTGGAACCGTCTTTCGCTGCCAAGCAATATCCGAGCAAGGAGTCATACTGGAGTCAGCAGGAGAGTCCGTTTCCTCACTGGATTCAGACGGATCGTCACCAGTGTCTTCACTCTCTCCTGCCCCCCCATCAGACTGCTCTCTCGGATATTCCCCGTCGGAGTATTCTGAAAGGTTATCTCTTGATATCCCTGAGGAGATATTTCTGGGACAAATTGGGTCCAGGATGCCTTCCACTACATCACCCTCATCAAACCTCACATTGCAGGTCTCAATTGTTCGTTTCTCCCCTGACAAAAATATCCTATAGCCCTTAGTTTTAGTAGCATAGCCTACCATCACCCCTTCTGTAGCTTTCATGTCTAACTTCTTTCTGAGCTGACTGGGTTTGCCTACATATGCTCTACAACGAAAGGTTCTAAGATGTTTGACTGAAGGTTTTCTACCACTGTAGAGTTCATGTGGTGTTTTAGTCTTAAATTTGTGACATATTCGATTTTTAGTGTATGCAAAACACAATATTGCTTCCGCCCAGAATCTGTCATGTAATTTGCTGTCGTTCAACATGGCTCTAACACAGTCAAATGCGGTTAAGTTGAATCGCTCTGATACTCCATTTTGCTGTGGGGTATATGTGTTAGTCCTCTCAGCCTTAATACCGATACCCTTCAGGTAATTTTTGAACTTATCATGGCAGAATTCCATCCCATTATCCGTCCGGATACATAGAATTTTAGTACCTAACTGCCTTTCTTCTCTGGCCTGAAACTCTTTAAAATGTGAAAATACTTCTGACTTCTGTTTCATGAGGTAAACAAAAACTTTTCTACTATAATCATCTGTTATAGTTAAGACATACTTGTTCCCACCATATGAGGCTGTGGGTAAGGGACCACACACATCCATGTGTAACAATTGCAATGGTTTAGTGGACCTTATCCTACCGGTGGGTTTATATGATACTCTCCTAGACTTAGCCAATTTACACGATTTACAATTTAACTTTTTGTATTTAAGCCTAGGAAGTCCGTTTACGGCAGAAACTTTGCTGGTTTGGAGGAGATATTCAGCGTTTATGTGGCAATATCGTTTATGCCAAAGACAGTTTGTACTATTAAGTTCAGTTACTGAACTGCTAGGCTTAGATATTGAACTATCTACATTTCTATTCTGCTTAGTTTTTGTTTTGTCAGATTTAAATTTAGTTTCTTTAAGATTAGGTGCTATTTTTACTTTGTCTATTTTTCTGGAAGCATTAGGATCCCTATCCTTGGATTTCTTATCCTTTTTGTGTTTCTTGTCTCCATGTTGATCCCTATCTTTAGATTGACGGTTTTCTACGTTATGTTGTTCCTGGGTACTATACTTAGGTTTTAAAAAATACAACCCATCCTTTCTTTTTGCATAAAAGAATTTCTCCCCTTTAGGTGTAAAAAACCATAGAACCCCATTAGCTCCATTAAAACTAAAATGTTGTTCCTCAAGAACAGATGCAGCTAATAAATTTCTCCTAAGTTTAGGAGAATACATAACATTTTCCAATTTGATAATACTTTGCTTATCCTTAAATTGGACATACATTTCCACCGTCCCGATAGCCTCAACTGGACTTTCGACATCCCCTACTGCTAGCGACATTGAAGTGCCTTTGCACTCATTAAATTTTGAAAATAACTTAATGTTATTACAGAAATGTCGCGTAGCAGCAGTGTCTACTACCCAGCTGAGTCTATCGCTAGGATCGATTACAGTATTAGCCTCAATCTGTGGAGACCCAAGAAATTCCACAATACTAGATCCATTATTTCTACTGCAATTAGATTTAGTATGACCTAGTTTGTTACATTTAAAACACTTAATTTTACTTTTAGAAATATTTACATTATGACTAGAAGTATTTACATTAGACACATTATGAGATACATTTGGAAGTTTAGACACTTTTACTCTATTTACAAATTTCTTAGAAGTAAAATATGCAGAATTTGAACTCACAGTTTTGGAAAAGTCACTTGCTTGCTGCCTCAGCCGGCTCTCCTCCGCTGCTAGCTCTGCTTGTATTTTGCTGAGCTTGAAGTCCGAGTCATTCCATCGATATATAATTTGAACGATACCTCGGAATTCTTCCGGAAGGTACCGAATCGACTGGAATGCTACATATAGGTCTTCAATGGGGTGTTTCGCGTCTTTAAGCCTCGTCACGGCCTTCCGCAGTCTTGAGCAAAAAATATCAACAGGCTCGTCTGGCTCCGGCCGAACGTCGAAGAACTCATCTAGTAATCTAACCAGGTTGGCTCTGGAAGGCGCTTGAAAATGTTCTTTCAAGGTATTCCATACTTGACTAGGTTCGTCGGTGACGTTTATCAACTCCTTGTATTCCGAGGATAAACTTTGATAAATGATGGCTAATGCTCGGTCTTTCCGGCGATAAAAATCATCGTAGTCGCGGCGACTTGCATCTTCCTCGATAGGCTTAGCACTTCCATCTACGTGTCCGAAACATCCTTCTCCCTTGAGGACGAATGAGATGTCGGTACGCCAGGTGACGTAGTTGTCCCGCGTCAGCAACTCCGTTCTACTTGCCTCCATGGCCACTCGTAGTTTTGAAGAAGCAGAAGCAAAAGTTCTTGTACACTGTTTACGTTTACACTGTTGCGTTTCGTTGTTCACACGAACTTCAAAATGGTGCCAGGTGCGGCCCCCATCTGAACACTGGAACGATTTCTTTAAAGATACTTGCACTTATGACTCTATTGGGCGTTGAACTGGCCCCGTAACCGTTTCTGTTGGAAAATTTAAAATTTGAAGATAGCAAAGCACGCACTGTTAGAGTCAATAAGTGTTGGCTGGGTCATGAAAGTACACAAGTCCAGTTTTAAAGAAAAACTTCGTTCACTTTATTTGGTGAAAAACACAACTCGGCATATTACACGTACCTGGTAATTTTCCATGCCGTAAAACATCAAAAATATACTATGTACAAAAGATTTTTAGTTGTAAATGACTAGACAGGGATTCCTTGAAGCATTTGGTAGTAAGTTACTATACTACCTCTATCACTTGCGTGTATTTCAGCCACCATCACTTGGCAAAGGGAAACCAAAGGATAAAACATCAGGAAAATATTTAAAGCGGCTTCCGAACGTTTGTAAGTAAATTTAACGTTCAATACATGCTGGTCCAAACTGACCACATCTGCATCCGTTTCGACTATTCACCGTCGTCAAACGATATTCCGCAGTGCTTCTGTCAAAAAAACATTTCTGTCTGCCTGCATCAGACCATCAGTGTCTATCTCGTCTGACTTCTTCAGACGTCTGATCTCGATCGACTCCGACCTTCTTATTTGCTTCAAGAAACCTCTGCCCTATATATCCGAGAATGGACAGTTCCGGAAACGCCCCCGGATATGCAAATCAGATGCGTACGCATTGAGAACTGATTTGCATGAAACCTCATGTTGAAAAACGTCACGGTTCACGCCGGTGAACGGGAAGAGTCGTTCATATTAAATTTGCATAAACGCCCGTTCACAGGAACGTGAATCGCGATGTATTGATTATTTCCAACAATAGCCCGCTCCTTTTTCTCGAATCGTACTAGAATAACCTACAAATGATTTATATACAAAACTTTGTTAAATTTGGTATATAAATCACTTGTAGATTATTGAAATATTATACACTAAATTTTGTTAAATTTGTTCCATTAGTTTTAGCTAGAGTGGATAAAGGCAATTTCTGCGGCCATTTTGGAAAAAAAGCAAATTCTTTTATTACGAATCGTTCTATAATCTGATGAACATCAGGATTTCCCACAACAAACAAACCTACCAAATTGTATGAAGTTCGGTCCATTAGTTTTTCAATTAGAGTGGATGTAATATCCACACAGTCACACAGATACATACACAGATACACCCTTACATACACAGACGTCTTCCTAAAAATAGTTTTTTCGTGTTCTAGAAGTCCCAAAACGTGTAGATCCTTAGAAAATTCGAGTTCCGATCTTCGGCACGATTCCAGTACTTTGAGTACATACACATACACACATATATTATCTGTGCATCTGTGTATTATCTGTGTATCTAAATTCCGTGCCTATGCAATTACAATAGCTGTGATTTTAAATGAACCCTCAGCTTTTATTATTTCTTCAACGAATCCTAATTTTAACATGAGTAGTGTATGGGGGTGACTCTGGGACAAAATGACTATGTCATTTTGTATCCAGAGTCACCCCCCATACACTACACTTTCCTCCATTTTTTTAAAAATCAGGACAACCTCTTAAGACCAAAAATGCATAAAATCATTCAAAAATGTGTATTTAAAAAAGTAAAAAATCAAGAGAGTTTTAGGACTCTAAAATTTAATACATTTTAACTTACATTTAAGTCACATAAGACATTATTGAGACCATATCTATCAAAATCTTTGAAAATATGAAAGAAAATAATATCAAATATATACGAGATTAACATGATATTAAGATAAATGCGTGAAAAAAGAGGACCTCCAAATGAATGGAAGCCCTCTAATATATTAAAAATGCTTTGTTTTTAAAGGGTGGGGTTGTGACCCCCCTTTTTTTATAAAATTAAAAATAATTATAAAAATATATCAAAATTAAAAAAGAGGCAAGGCCCCAAAATAGGATCGTCTCAGATATCTTTTTTAAAGACTATGATAAATATAAAGAAGAATATAAAATCTAAAGATTATCAATTAAGTTCAGGAAAGATAAAAAAGAAATGACAAATATTATACTATATATAATAATAAATTTTCAGGTGGGGAAACATTACCCCCACCTAAATATGATACAATTAATCTTTAGAAATGATTAAGCTTTCTCTAATTCATATTCGTATTTATCATCTATCATACCCGTATACTTAAATATATATCTTCCTTTATTGATTTTATATATTGATTCATCAGAAAGTTTTCCATGTCTATTCGCAAGGTAATACTCTTTTTTCTTCAACTTCCACATCTAACTTTACGATTACTGAATCTCCATATTTAGTATTAATTTTTCTCAATGATATCAGACCATATTTCCCAGGATATCAATCTTTTAATTTAAACGTTTTGGGATAACCTCTAAGTCTATTGAATTCTTCCATTTAATAGTAATCATTTTTATAAATATAAATTCACTCTGAGGAATCTAATCATAATAGAATAAATTCTTTGAAATAACATATAAAACTCCTAATCCATTCAATTTAATATCTTCATTTTCTTCCTTTTCAATTAATACAGTGATCCTTTGTAAACTTTCTGATAATAGTTTTTTAGTATGATCATATTTTATATACAAATCATACAATTCTTTACAAAGATAAGTCAAATAGTAAATTTCTTCAGAATTTGTAAAATTTAAAGCTCGAATATCACCTAAACACTCATCCATTTTTTAGTAAACATTTTTATACTTATAAATCCATCCATTCTTCATAATCTGTAAAACCTCTACCTTCCATCTCTTTTTTAAGTTTTTCTCTGTATTCTTTATCAAACTTTGACTCTCTAAATATATTTTCAGCTATAATATTTTTTTTGTTCATTATCAGAAATAGTAATAGAAACATTAATTCTAAATAAAATACATATTTATAAAATATTTATTTTTCGTCTTTTCTCAAAAATTAAACACATTCGTTCAAGATTGTTTTAACTTCACAAATCTCTTTAATAATTTTTTCTCTTTAAGATTCTTCTTCATAATGACCAAACTTTTAATTTAATGCACTCATCTGTATAGTTTGTATTTTTTTCCAATAAACATTAAAAAAGTGATCAGGTAATAGATCAAATTTGTATTTAATCAAATAACAAAAATATAATTTATCCATAAATTATTCTATAAAATTTTCACTAAATGTTTGATATCTAGCTATATACATCCAATTTAAATCATATTTTAATACTCTCATGGTATCTTCTGTAAGATTTTGAAATATTGTTACTTTATATAAATCTAAATAATCAGAAAATTTTATGATAAATCCGTTACTTAAAGTTTGATAATGAAAAATGTTTTCCCAATCTACTTTATCTTTACATTTTTCTATAAAATCTTCTGAAAATTTTTGATATCTAGAAATTTTAGGCCAATCTTCAGGTTGAGCAAATTCTTCAATAAAAGAATCAGACAGTGAAGAATATTGAAAAATTAAATCCATATTTACATGATCTTTAAGATTTCTAATTACATCTTCAGATAAATTATTTCTGGAAAATGCATTCCAATCGATATCCATTTAATGGTGAACGTATTTTAGAAAGGGCTTTTTTGAATATGCATATAAGGTTTTAAAGTGTTTGAATTACCCTCAGGTAATATCAATAATGTAATAATATCGTCACGTTTTCCATAGGCAAAACAAGTTACTGAATCTTTATGTCTCATTCCTAAATTTTCAAAAATTGCTTTACCGTTGATTTCTAGAGTTATCAGTGTATCTCGACTTTTATAATATATATATCTTCTTCCTAGTGGATGATCTATATCCATATGTATTAAATATACGGAAATTTTCATATACATATCTGTAGTTAATCGCATCTCTTGATCTAGTAATTTAGAACTCATCATGTTGAAATTTACTTTTTTAAATCCCCCAGTTGTAAAAGTATGAAAATCATCTTCTATGGTAATCCAGATATCTCTATTGTCTAAACATACTTTATTGACAGCATCATTATTATTTTCAGGTTCTGAAACATTCGTAATTATTTTATTTTTTGCATCAAATTTATCATTCTGTAATATAAATGTATTTTTATCAAAATATCTTTTATTCACAACATTTTTTTCATCTTTAGGATCTGCTACATTTCCTATTCTTTTTCTTTTTGCATCGTAAGGTTTTCCTTCTGAAGAATGTAAAGTTGTTTCATCTAATTCTTTTATTCTCTTACCTGTTTCTTCAGTAAAGGATAAAAATCCTTATCATATTTAGTTTCTATAAGATCTCTCAATTCAAAATGATTATTCTCTATTTTATTCAAAACGAAACTTTTAGTGGTTAAATCTAAATCATCTATAGGATTTTCACAATTTTTTAAAATTCAATTTTCCATATCATAATTTCCATCATCCATAATTTTAAAACCTATACCAAGAGGTCCAATAGGCCCTTCTTTCATTCGATCATCATAAGGTGGATAATAAGCACTCATTTATTATAGCATTAATTTTATGATTTTAAACTCTCAACCATTGTTATAGTTTTATTTTTCAAATTTATAAAACATCTCTTTCTTTCTTTAAAAATAAAATAAAACTTATATTCCTTTTGAGTATTCATTAATCTCTCCCAATTAAATTCAATATCTAAATTATTTAAATCGGTACAGTTCGCATGATTTGATAAGTCAAAATAAAAAATAGTATACAATTTTCCAAAATTCTTCTTATTTATCAAACATCCGGTTTCTGTATTAATATCATTTAATCCTGCATGTAGAAGAGCTTCATACACTCTATTATAATATTTATTGGTAAAATTCGTTTTGTAACGGATAAGAGGAATTTGTTTATTATTAATCATCAACCAGCATTCAATCATATCTATAGTATCAAATATCATATTATTTTTTTCATAATTACCATCTCTTTCAACGTACTGAGGAATAACATAGACACCTAAAACTTCATCAGATGGTGTTGCAGCTGTGACAGATCCACTATCACTTTTACAGGGACCTACCGTCTTAAATACATATCTATCCCAATTTACCTCTATATCTTTATCAGATAAAAATGATTCCATAAACACGCTTTCTGCAGAATTTTTAAATTCTATATAAGGTAAATGCAAGGTTAAACCTTCAACTACTACCTTATAATTAACATTTTCGACATCAGTATATATCATATTCTTATTTTCATTTCTTTGAATTTCTATATTCACTTCAAAACCAGAAATTGCCTTTTCAAATTCTCCCAAGAAATCGATTATATCTTTTAAAGGTGTCCATATTTTAATGACATTGCTATCTTTCGTTAGTTCCCATCTCTTTGTTAATCCTTCATTATAATCTTTATTCATTTTCAAATTATTAAAAAATTCAGTTATTTTAGTAGTATCTTCTAAAGTACCTTCATATTTTAGTTTTTTTCGGTCAGTTGAATCAGCTGTATCTAGATAAAAAAATTCATCTTGAGCTTGTGATGTTGTATAATCAGGAGTATAATGAGTTAATCTTAAAGCATGATTCATGATTGAAAAATTTGACTGTGTATTTGATTCAATTTCGGTATCTCCTATATGTTCTTTTAAAGTTTTGATATAACCTCCGCCATTTACCAGACTCACATTTTCGTTTCCAATGGATGATGTATCATGTTTTGTAATTTTTAATTTTTGTTCAAGATATCCTCTAGAATATAAAATTTTTGCTTTAGTATCATTAATATGAAAAACATAGGTGGCATTCTCATCTGAACTATGTTCTTTTGGGTGAATTTCTCTTAATTCATAACTTTTAATTTGATCATTATAATAATAATGAGTATCACTCAAATCACATATCTTTTTCATTTATTTAAGAAGAATTTTTAAACCGCCTCCTTTCTTTTTCATTGAAAATATTTCATTTAATTTATTCCGTGGTTTTTCTTCAGTTTTCAATAAAACATTTCCTTGTATTTTTTTTTTACTTTTTCTATATAATCTATGTTTATTCATTTATTTATGAAGAAAAACCAGGTCTAACAATTGATATACGTAGTTATCCTCAAAAATAGGTATAAAATTAAATTCTACAGCTCCTTTATTTAAATCAATTAATTCACCTTTTTGATTAGTAATCCTCATTTTTAACACTTTACAACAAAGTTGAAAAGTGTTTATGACTTTGTTCATTCTGTCTGTCTGTCTGTCTGTCTGTCCGTCCGTTAGCACGATAACTGTCGTAAAAATGACTTAATCAAAATGAAATTTTAGTATGTTGTTCAGACGGTCTATAGGACCTATGGGAATATAAATGAATAATATCACCGAATTAGTTTTGGATTGAACCCGGGTTGAAAAAATGGAATACATTGAGCCCTATGGGACCTAATTTTTCAAGCATTTTTTAAGCAGATTTAAAATTCACAAATTGCTTCGAAAATTTTAGGCAATATTCAAATTGTTCCATAAAATATATAAAAAAAAATTCAGCGAAATATATTCAGTAGTTTTTTAAATAAAAATTAAAATAATAATAACACCTCTTATATGAAGCGATCACGTGTCCATGATATGAAACGATCACATGACCCACTTCAAAATGATATATGGCATCCATCTTGTCTCAAAATCGTGATTTTTAAAGTTCTTTTTAATTCATATTGAGTGTTGTATCCATCCTAAAACTACTTTATTTTTACCTAAATTCTGTGCATCTACATACTTTAACAACGCAATGACAATATATTTCAGTTTAAATGCTCATACAAATTTGATTATTTCTACTATTAAGCGTATTTTTCACCTATGTAAAATGTAAACAGCAAAATATGTAGAATGAGTTGTATTAGAATCGCTGTAATTCTTTAACACAAAATCATTTAGTCCATGGAGTCTGCATGGCTGATATGAATGAAATATTCATTGATTTTAGAAAGAGAAGGACGATAATTTTCGATGAAGTTTTACGCATAGAGTTTTACTTACTTGTAGCTCCATGGTCTTAATTTTTAAATAATATAAATTATTATAGTATTGTGATGAATGACATGAATGGGGGAATTATTTATGAATGAAATGTTGCTTTTATAGAGAAAGCCAGGCGTGTTATTTTTTATGACGTCATTTGAATGAATTGCAGTTGTTTTCGATAAAGTTTCAAATATAATAAATTATCGTAGTATTATGATAATTCTAAAATTATTACCGAGGAATGTATCACATTTTAGAGATGTTTAAACCAGGCAATTTATATTTTAATGCCGTCATTTGAATGAAGTTAATTTTTTTCGATGAAGGTTTAAGGTTTCAAATATAATAAATTAATGTAGTATTGTGATAAGTTTTAAAATATTACCGAGGAATGTATTGCATTTTAGACATGTTTAAATAAAATTGCATTGAAGTTGGAAAGTGTTTCATAATCAATGCTTTAAGCATGATTAATCTTTCTTGTTATTCTTTCAACAGGATCTGTTTTAACAGGAAAATATATCCAATTATTCAATTCTTTTGAAATTATACTACCTGGAGGATTTTTATTAATGAAAGAATAAACGACTTCTGAATTAGATTGATTTATTAAAGATCCTTTTACAACATCACAGTGAATATAAATATTATCATTTCCATTGGATATATCAGCTATATGTTCACCTTCAACCTCTGTTTCTTCATCATAACTTCCATATGTTGGTTTTAAAAAGCCAATAATTTTATGAAAGTTACTTTTTGTAAAATCAATTTCCCAACCTTTTTTCAGTTTAATAGCTATTCTTTGTCTTGCTTCAATAATACCAAATTTCACAGGTGGATCCTCACTAAATATTTTTATCATATACTCATTTAAACCTCTTATAGTATAATTACCATTTGAGATAACAATTGTTATATCTGTGTCTAATGTATACATTCTAAATATGTTATTTCCATAATTCTCACTTATATTAAACCATGAAATTTCCATAGAAAATTACTGTAAAGCTAAATTTTTTTAATTTTAGAGGTGTAATAAAATTTACAGAAAATTCCTCTGATTTCTCATGACCTTCAGATTTTAATATTATCATTTATACAGAACAACATTTTCATTATAGTCACTGGGTTTTTGTGTAGGAAATGATTTGAGAACATTTTTAGGTGATTTACCTTTATTCCTTTCTCTTATATATTTCAAACGAAATAAACCACATTTTTTTCACAGATGTAGATTTCTGTAAAAAACTATCATTATGACCTATTTTTGGTTTTTTATTGGATGTAACAAGAAATGATTTTATATTTTTAGGAATATAGTCCTTCTTCATATTGTCATATTCACCAAACGGATCAAAATATTCCACATATTTATATTTAGGATCATTATAATAACAAACCCAATGAGTTCCAAGACCTGTTGATACATCTAAATTAATGATTCCATTTTCAAATTTTCCTATTGTTTCAGGTAATAAATCAGAAGTAAATACACATCTAAATCCTTTTTCATTTTTCATATTTTCTTCAATCATTTTGTTACTAAATCCCATGGTTGATATTGCCCATTTCCATGTTTTTTTCCCCAGACCCTTTCATTTTTTTTTGTACAGCTGAACTAGCTAATCCAGATAAAACATCTGTTGTTAATGCTGGAACTGCAAATTTAGCAGCGGTTATTAAAGAGGGTGTAAGTGCTGCTAGAAATGGTAAACATCCCCCATTTTTATCTAATTATGTTTTACTGATAGTAATTCTTTTTCCATCATTAATATGATTAATTTGAATTTTAGTTAAATACATCTCATGCTTAGGAGTTTTAGATTTATCTATTTGTAATGTTAGTTCTTCTTCATTTCTAAAAGCTGATTTAAGTTTATTTTTCTGACCTTCACTCAAATAAACTTTATTTTTTATCATTTATTAACAGAGAAATTGTTTATGATATCGTTGTACATCATTATAAGTCATTTCTCCATTTTTTAATAACATATCTAACAATAAAACTACTTGATAATACAATTTCTTTGATTTGCTACCATTACATATTTTTTCTGTTAAATTTGATAATACATCCAATCCTTTACCTATCTTTAAATCTTTACTACTTCGAATCAGATTTAATCTATTCATATAATTTTGCAACATATTTTCTTTATTTTTAATTTCTTCTATTTCGTTCTTTTTCTGATTTAATTCTTCCTCTGAAAAATTTTTAGCCCTAGAAATTGTATTTTTTAAGTTGCCTCTTTCCTTTGATAATCCTTCTTTTAGATGTTTAGCTTTTGCATAAATCTCCTCTAATTTTTCTTAATCGTTTAAAAATACTGAAGGTCTGTATAATTTTTCCTCTTTTAAATGTTTTAAATTTAAATTATGATCGATATCATAAGTAATAGATCGTTCTACTAATTCTTTCACAGCTTCAATAGGCTCTTCTATAGATGGAAATGAAATATTTTCTACAACATTTTGAATACTTTTTACAACCTCTTTATTTGATTTTTCATATTTTTTAATTTCTTGAGTGACTGGTTTATGAAATTCCTCTAAGGTTTTTTGAATACCTAATTTTTCTTTTAGTTGATCTTCACTATTCTTTCTTATTTCTTTTTCTAATTTTACAAATTTAATTGAATCTTTTATTTGCTTTATAAGCTTTTGTTTTCGTTCTTTTTCTAATTTGTTCATTTATATAATATTAATTTTTTTACTGCAGCTAATTTTATTTTGTTCTGCAGCTAATTTTACTGTTATATAAATGATAAAAATTAAAGATTACACGGAACCAGATGAGTTACCTGATCCTAAACAACATCCTTTGTTACCTAAACATCCATTTAGATTGCTTATAACAGGGCTTTCAGGTTCAGGTAAAACAAATTTACTGTTAAATATGATTTATGATTTTTTAAATTTTGATGCACTATATATATGTGCAAAAGATTTATACGAACCTAAATATTCTAAATTACAAGAAAAATATACAATGTTTGAAGATATAGAAAGAGAAGATATTTTAAAATGTAAAATTATAAAGAATAAGAAAACATTATTAGAATTATATGATAAATACAAAATAGAAGTATTCTTTTCTTCAGATGATTTTATTACTGTAGATGATTTAAATCCTTCATTAAAAAATGTAGTTATTTTCGATGATTGTGTGACTGAGAAAGATCAAAAAACCATTCAGAAATTATTTATCAGAGGTAGAAAGAAAAACGCATCCATTATTTATTTATCACAGTCTTATTATTCAACTCCTATCAATATAAGAAAGAACTGTAATTACTTTATATTTTTCAATCTACAACCAAAAGAATTGCAACAGATTATAAGAGAGATAGATGGTAAATTAAGTACTGAAGAATTCAAACAAATATATAATAAAAGTGTTCAAAAACAATACGATTCTTTAATGTTAGATTTAGTTAATGCAAATATGAGATACAGAAAAAAATTTGATCCTATATAAATGATATGGAAGAATATTTAGAAAAAAGATTATATGTTTACAGAAAGAGTAGAAATTTGTATCAAAAGATAAGTATTTCATTATCAGTAAGTAAGGTCATTCTAAGTAGAACGGGTTTATCAGCAATAGCCTTTCTTCCGCTTGCTTTTTTTAAGTTTATCGGTTGGTATAGTAGAAGCTTGATCTTGCATTAAGAATATCCGAAAGAAAAGAAGAATATAGACATTGTTATAATTTTTATAAAGAACTCATTAATTCGTTTAAAGCTAAGGAAATGACAGAAGAAGAAATTTATATGCGAGAAAAGGATTTCATAAAAAGTTTAAAATTTAATCCAGTTGAAAAATACGTAAAACAAATGCAATTGAATGGATATAAATTCATTCATTCTAAATAAATGGTTTGTAAAAAGAAAGGTGGTGATATTGTTGGAGGGTTACAAGATAAAATAAATCCTCCAGAAATGCATTTACCAGGATATCAATATTGTGGTCCATTTACGAAATTAGAAAACAGATTAAAAATAGGTGATCCTG
This sequence comes from Amaurobius ferox, assembly GCA_951213105.1. Lineage (NCBI taxonomy): Eukaryota > Metazoa > Arthropoda > Arachnida > Araneae > Amaurobiidae > Amaurobius > Amaurobius ferox. Next base: position 13,143,502 of record OX578143.1, read on the forward strand.
GAATAAATAGAGTTGATAAAGCTTGTAAAAAACATGATATTGAATACAATAAAACAAAAGATATAAAAAAGAGACATGTTGCTGATCAAGAATTAATAGACGATTTAAATGCAATGCAAGACCCAACATTTCGAGAAAGAATAGATAGAGGATTGTTTATTAAACCTAATATTAAAGCTAAAATAAAATCTGGGTTAAGAATTTCTACTTCTATAAATATGTATTGTGTCAAGTGTAAAAAGAAAACTGAAACTAAAAATTATCATGAAACTACCTCTAAAAAAGTAAACCAGTTGGTAAAGGTATTTGTACAATTTGTGGTAGTAAAAAAATACTTTTTTAGGATTAAAGAGTTAAAAGAGACATATTATAATCGAGAAACAGGTTATTGTGGTATTCAAGAATTGAAAAGAGAAACAGGATTACCTAATGTTGAAGTATTTTTACATGAACAAGTTGTATATACTAGATATAAACCTGTCATTCGTAAATTTAAAAGAAGGAGAGTTTATGTTCTAAACAGTAATAATCAATTTGACACTGATTTGTTATTTATAAAAATTATAGCAAATATAACGATGGAACTAATTATTTGTTAACAGTTATAGATGCTTTTAATAAATATGCTTGGGCTTTCCCTATAAAAAGAAAAACATCTGAAGAAGTCGTACAAGGTTTTAAACAAGTTTTTAAAGAAAGAATACCGAAATTTATATTAACGGATGAAGGTACTGAATTTACAGGAAAAGTTACACAAAAATTATTCAAAGATAATAATATACATTGGTTTACGACTTATAATAAAGAAATAAAATCTGCAATAGCTGAGAGATTTAATAGAAGTATAAGAGAAAAAATTATAAAATATATGCATGCTAACAATACTAAAATATATATTGATGTACTACCCAACTTACTTAAAAATTGTAACAATTCATATCATAGATCAATAAAAATGACACCCGTTGAGGCTAGTCGAGACGAGAATGAATCTCAAGTTTATAAAATTTATATACTAAAAAGATCATAAAAAAACCTAAATTTATGATAGGGGATAGTGTTAGAATATCAACAATTAAGAAAACATTCAGGAAAGTAGACGATTCTACATTTACTGAAGAGATTTTATAGTATCTGAAGTATTAAAAACAGATCCTATTACTTATCGATTAAAAGATTTAAACAGTAAAAAAATTGAAGGAACTTTTTATGAAAATAAATGGTAAAATATAATAAAAAAGATGATGTATATAAATTTGAAAAAATCATAAAAAAGAAAGGAAATAAATATTTTGTAAAATGGTTAGGATATCCAGATGAATTTAATAGTTGGACATCTGATTTATGCGATGTATGACATAGTAAGAATATCATTCTCTTTTAATCATTATTTTTATATTCTTTATTATCAATAAAATATGTTTCAAACAATTTTATAAACTTTATCATCCATATATGAGGAATTAAATCATAGTTTTTACAAGATAATGAACCTATTATTATATCAAAAGTGGTCCCCCCAGATCTGGGGGTGGCATATTTATCATCTTTGACGAATGTTTTATTAATGAATCAGGAGATGTGATAGTTTCAGAAAATAAAAGCTGTTATTAATAAGATTTCGTAGTAAATAAATGAATGTTAACTTCTTTGACGGTGTTGAAATGGTTGAATCGATTGATATTTCAGATAAAGAAGTTTCAGATAATGAAGTTTCAGAAGTAGCAGTTAAGATGAAATTAATGTATTCAGATGATGAATATTTTTATATTATAGATTACGAGAGTTTAAATCAAAGATATATTAGTAGAGTTTGTTATTTTAATCAATTAAAAAGGAGGTATAATATTACTCTAGAAGTTGAGGATAAGTTTTTAAAATTTTTAGATTTTATGTATTATAAGAAATCAGTTAATTATTATTATTTTAAGAAAAATATTTGTGATATTTTTAAAATTGAAAATAATATAAAGGATCAAAGACTTTGTTATAAAGTCAAAAAGAAATATGAAAAAATCTGGAATGATTTCTTACAAAGTATTTCAAGAAATGTTTCCTAATAAATGGAGCTTACAAAAAAGTGTTTACCCTGTTTGACTATGAAATCAGTAAATGAGTTTTATATATATCATAGAAATGGAAAAATTTATTTCCAAAGTCATTGTAAATGTTGTGATTCCATAATCAAATATAAACAAGAAAGATCAATCATGCTTAAAGCATTGATTATGAAACACTTTCCAACTTCAATGCCATTTTATTTAAAAAAGTCGAAAATGCAATACATTCCTCGGTAATATTTTAAAACTTATCACAATACTACACTGATTTATTATATTTTAAAATGTAAACCTTCATGGAAAAAAATGAACTTCATTCAAATGACGGCATTGAAATATAAATTGCCTGGTTTAAATATCTCTCAAATGCAATACATTCCATGGTAATATTTTTAAAACTTCATAATACTACGATAATTTATTATATTTGAAAACTTCATCGAAAACAACTGAAATAAATTCAAATGACGTCATAGAAAAATAACACGCCTGGATATTTCTATAAAAGCATAAAAGCAGGATTTCATTCATTTCATTCATCACAATACTATAATAATTTATTTTATTTAAAAATTAAGATCATGGAGCTACAATTCATAAACTCTATGCTTAAAACTTCATCGCAAAAAATCGTCCTTCTGTTTATAAAATCAATTAATATTTCATTCATATCAGCCATGCAGACTCCATGGACTGAATTATTTTGTGTTAAAGAAATACAGTAATTCTAATACAACTCATTCTACATATTTTGCTGTTTACATTTTACATAGGTGAAAAATAGGCTTAGTTGTAGAAATAATCAAATTTGAATGAGAATTTAAACTCAAATATATTGTCATTGTGTTGTTTTAGTATGTAGATGCACAGAATTTAAGCAAAAATAAAGTAGTTTTAGGACGGATACAACACTCAATATGATTTAAAAATAACTTTAAAAAATCACGATTTTGAAACAAGATGGATGTCATATATCATTTTGAAGAGGGTCATGTGATCATTTCATATCATGGTCACGTGATCGTTTTATAAGATGTGTAATTATTATTTTAAATTTTATTTAAAAAACTACTGAATATATTTCGCTGAATTTTTTTTTATATATTTTATGGAACAATTTGACTATTACCTAAAATTTTCGAAGCAATTTGTGAATTTTAAATCCGCTTAAAAAATGTTTGAAAAATTAGGTCCCATAGGGTTCAATGTATTTCATTTTTTCAACCCGGGTTCAATCCAAAACTAATTGAGTGATATTATTCATTTATATTCCCATAGGTTCTACAGACCGTTTGAACAACATACTAAAATTTCATTTTGATTAAGTCATTTTTACGGCAGTTATCGTGCTAACGGCCAGACAGACAGACAGACAGAATGAACAAAGTCATAAACAATTTTCAACTTTGTTGTAAAGTGTTAAAAAATTAAATGTGAATGTGGTATGCAATATACCTATACACACAAAAAGATACATTAAAAAAGTGTTTATCACAATAAGCATCTTCCAGGAAAAAGTATTGCAAAAAATGTTTCCTAATAAATGGAGCTCACCTTAAAGTCAAAGACTATTGGTGAGCTTAGAAAAGTTGTAAAACAATTGAATATTAAACAATCTAAAGGCTGTAAGAAGGATGATTTAATTAGATTATTAATTAAATATATAAAAGAAACTGGAGAATATAAATATGTTTTAGTAGATTTATTAAATTTAGATATATCAAATTACTTGGAAAAAAAGAAAGATCAATCATGTTTAAAGCATTGATTATGAAACACTTTTCAACTTCAATGCAATTTTAATTAAAAAAGTCGAAAATGCAATACATTCCTCGGTAATATTTTAAAACTTATCACGATACTACATTGATTTATTATATTTGAAAACTTAAACCTTCATTGAAAAAAATGAACTTCATTCAAAAGACGGCATTGAAATATAAATTGCGTGGTTTAAATATCTCTAAAATGCAATACATTCCACGGTAATATTTTTAAATCTATCATAATACTACGATAATTTATTATATTTGAAAACTTCATCGAAAACAACTGAAATGAATTCAAATGACGTCATAGAAAAAATAACACGCCTGGATCTCTCTATAAAAGCAGGATTTCATTCATAACTTTATCCATTTCATTCATCACAATATTATAATAATTTATTTTATTTAAAAATTAAGACCATGGAGCTACAATTCATAAACTTTATGCTTAAAACTTCATCGAAAAATATCGTCCTTCTGTTTATAAAATCAATTAATATTTCATTCATATCAGCCATGCAGACTCCATGGACTGAATTATTTTGTGATAAAGAAATACAGAAATTCTAATAGAACTCATTCTACATATTTTGCTGTTTACATTTTACATAGGTGAAAAATAGGCTTAATTGTAGAAATAATCAAATTTGAATGAGAATTTAAACTCAAATATATTGTCATTGTGTTGTTTTAGTATGTAGATGCACAGAATTTAAGCAGAAATAAAGTAGTTTTAGGATGGATACAACACTCAATATGAATTAAAAAAAACTTTAAAAAATCACGAATTTGAAACAAGATGGATGCCATATCTCATTTTGAAGTGTGTCATGTGATCGTTTCATATCATGGTCACGTGATCGTTTCATATAAGATGTGTAATTATTATTTTAATTTTTATTTAAAAAACTACTGAATATATTTAGCTGAATTTTTTTTTATATATTTTATGGAACAATTTCACTATTACCTAAAATTTTCGAAGCAATTTGTGAATTTTAAATCCGCTTAAAAAATGTTAGAAAAATTAGGTTCCATAGGGCTCAATGTATTTCATTTTTTCAACCCGGGTTCAATCCAAAACTAATTGTGTGATATTATTCATTTATATTCCCATAGGTCCTACAGACCGTCTGAACAACATACTAAAATTGCATTTTGATTAAGTCATTTTTACGGCAGTTATCGTGCTAACGGACAGACAGACAGACAGACAGACAGACAGACAGACAGACAGAATGAACAAAGTCATAAACACTTTTCAACTTTGTTGTAAAGTGTTAAAAAGAAGAAAATATTTATTAGAAAACCGGAAAAACGTAATAAAATTAAATAAGTTTTTGATTCTTTTAATTTGAAATTTGATAATAAGGAATTTAAGCCAAAAGAAAAAAAAAGATTAAAACGGAAGTGAATTTTAAAAAATTATTTACAGAACAATTTATTAATAAACGTAAACTTAAGGATATATTTGGTTTGAAGTCAAAGACTATTGGTGAACTTAGAAAAATAGTAAAACAATTGAATATTAAACAATCTAAAGTTTGTAAGAAGGATGATTTAATTTGATTATTAATTAAATATATAAAAAAAAACTGGAGAATTTAAATATGTTTTAGTAGATTTATTAAATTTAGATATATCAAAATACTTGGAAAAAAAGAAAAAACTATTTATTGAAAAACCTGAAAAACGTAATAAAATTAAAAATGTTTTTTATTTTTTTTATTTGAAATATGATAATAAGGAATTTAAGCCAAAAGAAGAAAAAAAGATTAAAACAATAGTGAATCTTAAAAAATTATTTACTCCTGATCTTACAGAACAATTGAAACAATCTATTAATGAACCTAAAAATAGGCGTAAACTTAAGAATATATTTGATTATTTTGATTTGAAATTTAAAGATGGAGAATTGGTAAAAAAGAAAGAAAAGAAAGTAGAAAAAATAGAAGTTAATCTTGAAGATTTATTTAAACCTGATTATAAAATTGTTCAAATTAGTCAAAAATATATTAAAAAATATAACACATATAGGTATATTTATAAAATTGTAGAAATCAATGAACTCAGACCTGTACAATATCATAATATTTAAAAGGATTTATTTAGAAAAGCTATTGGTAAAGTAGAAAGAAAAGTAGATATTATAGTACACAATCCTGCATTAAGTCAACCTTTTCATCCTAAAATGAAGTCAACTAGAGAGGCTTATGATACCTAATTAGATGTTTTAACACATAAAATTGAATATAAAGAATTATATATTAAAGAATGTACATTCGATTTTCATGTCATAAAATTACCACACGGAGGAAAACATCTAAAAATTCTCAAAGATGATGATATTGTAAACAAAAATTGTATTTGTCAAGTTAAAAATAACGATAATATATGTTTATCTAGATCTATTGTAGTTGCTCTATCTATTCAAAATCCTGAACTTTTATGTGAAAAATTAAACTATAAAAAAACTAAAAATGACATTCTATATATTAAAAAAGGAAGAATATTACAAAAAACGTTAGCTGAAAAATTACATGAAATATGTGAAATTCCTTTAGATATTTGTAATTTATAACATGTTAAAAATTTGAAGATTTCTTAAATATTCAAATTACTTTATTTTGTAGAGAAAATTTTAATGAAAGAATATACAGTGGTACTTAGAAAAATACTTGTATATACATTTTAAAAAATAGAAATCATTTTGATACCATTACATCTGTTACAGGATTTTTAGGAAAAACACTTATTGTGATTACTGTAAGGTGAGTTATAAAAGAAGCGATCAGCATAAATGTTTATTAAAATGTGATAGACGTTTTACAAAAGAAAATAATTGTGAAGGTGATGATATCCAGTGCAATGAATGTTTTCGAAGTTTTAAAGGTGAAAACTGTTTTGAAAATCATAAAAATAAATTTAAAAAAATTGTCTGTTTGTGAAATACTATGGAAATGTTTAAAATGTAAGAGAAATATCAACAGAGATAAAAGAACTCCTGAAGATCATATATGTGGAGAAAGACTATGTAAAAATTGTAGACAATGGGTCTTAAAAAATCATAGGTGTTATATGAAAACAAAAAAAGCTAAGGGTGGTACCTGTAAAAATATTTGTTCTACTTAAGAATGGTGTAATATATGTCAAAAACATAGATTTCCTGAAAATTATATGCATGGTAGTATGTGTGAAAACAAATGTAATTACAAAAGTAATGACAGATATAGTTGGTGTGATGCATATAAATATTCAGGATTTACACAAAAATATATGTTTTTTGACGTTGAAACGAATCAAGAGACTGGAAATCATGAAGTCAATTTAATTATAAATCAATAATTTAATGGAGAAGAAAACATATTTAAGAATGAAAACGACTATTGTAAGTGGCTATTTGATAAGAAACATGCAGGTTATACCGTATTAGCTCGTTATGTGTGTGTGTGTGTGTGGGAAAGGCTTTGACTTTTAATTTATATCTAAATACTGTTTTAAAATAAAATTAAAGTTTTTACAATCTATCAAGGAAATAAACTCATTTATATGAATGCTATCAAGTGTAATATAAGGTTTAAAAGTCTATTAATTTTACATTGATTCCATTAAGAAAATTTCCTAAAACGTTTGGATTAACAGAATTAGCAAAAGGATATTTTCCTCATTTGTTTAACACTATTAAAAATCAAACTTATAAAGGAAAATATCCTGAAAAATACTATTATGGATATGATACTATGACTTTAGAAGATAGCGAATTGTTTAATAAATGGTACAAATCTGTAAAAAATGAAATCTTTGATTTTCAAACAGAAATTATGAAATACTGTAGGTCTGATGTAGATATTTTAAGAAAAGGATGTTTAGAATTGAGAAGAGTATTTTTTGAAATAGCTAATATAGATCCTTTTAAATATGTCACTTTAGCAAGTGTTTGTATGGCTATTTATAGAGATAAATTCGTACCTGAGGGTACAGTAGCTATGGATGAAGTTATATTTATCTATATTTAGTATAGATTATTTATCTCAAAAACATAAAATAAATATACAGCATGCTTTAAATGGAGGAGAGAAAAAAATAAAATTAGACAATAAAACTTATAAAGTAGATGGTTTTTACAATAATACTGTATATCAATTTCAGGGTTGTCCTTGGCATGGATGTTATTGTTGTTACAGAAAATATACTTTAAATGAACAAAATCAAATATGTATGACAAATTTATATGAAAAAACAAAAAAGATAAATAATAAGATAAAAGATGCAGGATATGAGTTAATTGAGATATGGGAATGTGATTTTGATAATGATAAAGAAATTAAAAAATATATGAAAAAAGAATGGAAAAGAGATTTTATAGCACCTTTTTATCCTAGAGATGCCTTCTATGGGGGTAGATGTGAACCAACTAAATTAAAATATGAAATGAAAAATAAAGAGAAAGGTCGATATATTGATGTATGTTCACTTTATCCAACTGTAAATTATTTTGATTATTATCTAATTGGGCATCCTAAAAATATCTATAATCCTAAAAAATATGATGAAAATTGGTTTGGGATGATACAGTGTAAAGCACTTCCTCCTAGAAAATTATATCATCGTGTATTGCCTCATAAAGAAGAAAAATTTATATTTAGCTTGTGTAAATCATGTTCAAAAACATTTAAATGCTACCATTATAAAACAGATACTGAAAAGAAAAAATGTAAAAAGTGTTATGAAATAAGAAATAAATTATGTAATCATACAGATGATGAAAGAAGCTTTATAGGTACTTGGACTACGGATGAAGTCAATTTAGCTATAGAAAAAGGATATAAAATTTTAAATATATATGAAGTTTGGCGTTTTGAAAAGAAAACAGATAAACTATTCAAAGATTATGTCAAAATGTTTTTAAAAATTAAATTAGAAACGGATGATAAATTAAAAAAACCAAAAGATCTCAAAAATAAAAAAGATTGTGAAACATACATTAATAATTATAAAAAGATTGTCAAAGAAAAATTAGATATTGATTTAGGTGATATAAAAGAAAATCCAGTAATGAGATTTATAGCCAAAATCTGTTTAAATTCATTATGGGGTAAGTTTGGACAAAGAAAAAATATGAAACAAACTGAATATGTAATGGAGTTGGAAGATTTTTATAGTATTATATTGAATGATAAAATTAAAGATTTGAATATGATATTTTTAAATGATGATTGTGTACAAATGGATTATAAGATGAAAGCTGAATATGCCAAGAATAACTTTAATACGAATATTTATATACCAGCTTTTACAACGAGTTCCGCTTGGATGCTTGATAAACTAATATAAAATGCTTCATAAACTAGGAGATAAAGTAATGTATTATGATACAGATATTATTGTTTATACTGATGAAGGTACTGATAAAGTTAAAACAGGTTGTATGTTAGGAGAATGGACAGATGAATTAGGAGAAGATAATTATATGACATCGTGGATTTCTGGGGCCAGTAAAGATTATGGCTATATTCTTTATGATGGATCTGTAAAAGGTAAAGTAAAAGGTTTTAAAATGAATTATGAGAGTGAAACTAAGCTCAGTTTCGATGAAAGAATGAAAACAATAACAGGTGAAACTGAACATGTAGATGTAGAAATAAATCAGTTTCAAATACAAAAAGATAGAAATATTAAAGTGAATAAAACGAATAAAAGATACATGTTTGGATACGATAAAAGAAGACTTTTAGATAATTTTGATACTGTACAATATGGTTATTAATATTTCTATTTATTTAAAAAAATAGCAAAATGGCCCAAGGGGTGATCTGGAAGTCTGATTCCAACAGCTGCTTTAGAATTCTAGAATCAGAGTTCCAGATCACCCCATGAACCAGGCCCACTGGCCTAGGAGAAGAACAATACAAACATATAAGACATAGAATCCACAAGCTTGAACCCACCACTTATTAAATCGATGAGTGCTGCTCTATTGGAACAACGGCGAGAGCAGCTGACGTCATTTTATGGCTCCGGTTCAATAAACCATCAACCGTAATTGATTAACAATCTGGGAGAGGTCGGGATTTGAACCTGGGGCCTCGATGTTTATAGCCCCGTGCGCTAGCCGTTGAGCCATACTCGAAATATGAAGAACAATTCATTAATATAACTTTTACATTGAAAACTAAAAACAATTTTAAACTAGTCATTTTTCAAGCAGTATGCGAGAATACTTTAAAAGATCAATAGTTTTAATTTATCTGAACTAAAAATAGCGCAAATAATGTTTATAAAACGTTATAAATACTTTTAAAATGAGAGACATAAAAATATATCGTTTGATGCTGCCATCTAGCGAAACGAATCTGCAACAAGTTAAATAAATGTTATTTTCTCTTCATTCGTAACGCTATGTAATGAAGGACGTCATAGAGATAGTTCGTAATCAAGACTACTTCTACTCAAAGTAAAGGTTGAATACACTTCCTTTTCGACTCGTAGTGTAGCTACAAATTTTAATGATAAACAAATCAAAGTCGCTTTACTTTCGCTTCTTAAATGGAAGAGTTGGTAGATATATATTTAAGAATACGGGTATGATAGATGATAAATACGAATATGAATTAGAGAAAGCTTAATCATTTTTAAAGATTAATTGTATCATATTTAGGTGGGGATATTGTTTCCCCTCCTGAAAATTTATTATTATATATAGTATATTATTTGTCATTTCTTTTTTATCTTTCCTAAATTTAATTGATAATCTTTAGATTTTATATTCTTCTTTATATTTATCATAGTCTTTAAAAAATATATCTGAGACGATCCTATTTTGTGATCGTGTTATCTAAACTTGCCTATTTTTTAATTTTGACATATTTTTATAATTCTTTTTAATTTTATAGAAAAAGGGGGGGGGGGTCTCAACACCACCCTTTAAAAACAGAGCATGTTTAATATATTAGAGGGCTGCCATTCATTTGGAGGTCTTCTTTTTTCACGCATTTATCTTAATATCATGTTAATCTCTAATATATTTGATATTATTTTCTTTCATATATTCAAAGATTTTGATAGATATGGTTGGTCTCAATAATGTCTTATATGACTTAAATATAAGTTACAATGTATTAAATTTTAGAGTCCTAAAACTCTCTTGATTTTGATTTTTTTTAAAAAATACACATTTTTGAATGATTTTATGCATTTTTGAATGATTTTATGCATTTTTGGTCTTAAGAGGTTGTCTTGATTTTTAAAAAAATGGAGGAAAATGTAGTGTACGGGGGTGACTCTGGATACAAAATGACATAGTCATTTTATGTCCCAGAGTCACCCCCATACACTACTAACATATGCAGAATGCAAATAACGTAAGCGATTGTAAGATGAATTACATATGAATTGCTGAATTTTTTTCACACAAAATTATTTGGCTCTGGAGTCTGGAATACAAGTTATATGAATGAAATATTCATTGATTTTGCATAAAGAATCAGATGATTTATATTTCGATACAGTTTTAAATATTTAAGTATAATAAATTGCTGTAATACTGTGATAATGTAAAAGATATCACCACTGAATGTATCACATTTTAGAAATTTTTAAATGAAATTACATTTCAGTTGGAAAGTGTTTCATAATCAATGCTTATGCATGATTGATCTTTCTTGTTTATTTCATGTGTCAAGGTCGTAATTTTTACGGATCTTTTAAATTTATATTTAGGGTCGCATTCATCCTAAAACCGATTTAATTTTGCGTATTTTCTGTGCTTCTATATTCTGTACCAACGTAATTACAATAGTTTTGAGTTTAAATGATCAAACTTTAAATATTTTTACAACGAAGCTTAGCTTTAATGGATGCAGAATGTAAACAATTCAAGTGAGTGCAAGATGACTTTTATAAGAATTACGGAATTTTCTTCAGGCCAAATTATTTAGCTCTTGATTCTGGAATATAAGTGATATGAATGAAATATTCATTGATTTTACATAGAGAAGCAGACGACTTTATAGCCATTATATTTTTGATGAAGTTCGAAGTTTCCTAGTAAAATAAATGACTGTAATATTGTGATAATTAAAATAATATAGCCGCTGAATTTATTGCATTTTAGAGATGTTTAAATGGGATTGCATTTCAGTTTGAAAATATTTCATAATCAATGTTTTATGCATGATTGATCTTTTTGTTTATATTATATTTTCAGTTTTTAAGAGTTTGTATAATATCTGTCTAACGAGTATAATTTTATGTATCTATGCATTTTTGCACGAATGCGAAGTTACCTATTTTTAAAGAAATATGTGTAGTTCTTCCCTTCTTCTTCTGTAGGTCTTATATAAATTACTTTACGATATATCTCTGTAAAAGATCAGGCACCCTATATATAACAAAAATGTGAGCATCCTTTGTTATTGTGGCTCCTCAGATCAAACTGTAAGATCAAATAATTCATTTAACTCGTAATAATTGCATCTATAAATAAATGAGCAACTAATTTGCATAAGGCGTATTCGTTATATTAAACTTTGTTCCAGTTCGATTTTTCAAAGAGACACAAAGATTTTTCAAAGAGATTTTTCAGGAATAAAATATCCTGATTCCCCATGTTAAAGGACCCCAAATTCATATAAACTACATACATTTTACTAACGGCATTACGGATTTCTGTGTGCTTAAAATTTAGCTCCTAATGTTAAATTGGTACTGCTGATTTACTTTTATATTAAAACTAGAAAGATCAATCATGCTTAAAGCATTGATTATGAAACACTTTCCAAGTTCAATACAATTTTATTTAAACACGTCTAAAATTCAGTACATCCCTCGGTAATATTTTAAAACATATCACAATACTACATTAATTTATTATATTTGAAAACTTGAACCTTCATCGAAAAAAATGAACTTCAGTCAAATGACGGCATTGAAATATAAATTGCCTGGTTTAAACATCTCTAAAATGTAATACATTCCTCGGTAATAATTTTAGAATTATCATAATACTACGATAAATTATTATATTTGAAAACTTCACCGAAAACAACTGAAATTCATTCAAATGACGTTATAAAAAAATAACACGCCTGGCTCTCTCTATAAAAGCAGTATTTCATTCATAAATAATTTCCCATTCATGTCATTCATCACAATACTATAATAATTTATTTTATTTAAAAATTAAGACCATGGAGCTACAAGTAATTAAACTCTATGCGTAAAACAATTGTCCTTCATCAAACAATTAATCATCATCGGAAACAATTGTCCTTCTCTTTGTAAAATCAGTGAATATTTCATTCATGCAGACTCAATGAAATAAATGATTTGGTGTTAAAGAAATACAGCAATTCTAATACAGCTCATTCTACATATTTTGCTGTTTACATTTTACATAGGTGATCATGGTCATACATATCATGATCACGTGATCTTTTCATATCATGGTCACGTTATCGCTTCATATAAGAGGTGTTATTATTATTTTAATTTTTATTTAAAAACTACTGAATATATTTCGCTGATTTTTTTTATTTATTTTATGGAACAATTTGAATATTAACTAAAATTTTCGAAGCAATTTGCCAATTTTAAATCCGCTTAAAAAATGCTTGAAATATTAGGTCCCATAGGGCTCAATGTATTTCATTTTTTCATGCCGGATTCAATCCAAAACTAATTGGGTGATATTAGTCATTTATATTCCCAGAGGTCCTACAGACCGTCTGAACACCATACTACAATTTCATTTTGATGAAGTCATTTTTACGGCAGTTATCGTGCTAACGGGCAGATAGACAGACAGACATACAGAATGAACGAAGTCATAAACACTTTTCAACTTTGTTGGTAAGTGTTAAAAATGACAGAGCAGTTGGTCATACGTCATCAAAATTAAATATTTTGTAATAATTGTACCAATGGCTACACAATACCTATACTTTTATAGAATGTTATTGTGGTTCATGAGACTATAGAAATATATCCATTAGATTTTTACCTGGTTTAGATTAAGAGTTATTCGAAAAGCTATCCCGCAGTCAAGCACCAAATCGATGTGAAAGTAGGGAAGATTAGATCCTGGAGACATTGCGATCAGTATTCATAGACTAGAGAATATATCTGAAATTTTAGATCTTCTTAGATCTTTCAAAAGCAATTTATAAGTCCACAAACTCAATAATGACTAATTGAAAGTTGGCCACAGAAATTCTGAAAATATCTCAAAAGGTAGGCCAGTTATATTTGGAAACATTCCGATATATCACCACTCAGTACTGTTTCATGAGAGATCTATCTATCACGCACACTTACGTCATTATAATAAATATTGATAGAACAGGCGGTCATATATCAACAAAATTAAAGTATTTTGTTATAATTGTACAAGTACCTACACGATATCTAATTTTTATAGAAAGTTATTTTGGTTCATAGGACTATAGAAATATATTTATTTGATTTTACATGGTTTAGATTAAGAGTTATTCAAAAAGCTGTTCCGCAGTCAAACACCAAATCGATCTGGAAGTAGGGAAGGCCAGACCCTCGAGACAACGCAATCAGTATTCATAAACTAGAGAATAAGTGCCGCCCAGGCGGTGAAGTGGATAGCGTCTCCGACTGCTGTCTAGTGGGTTTGGGTTCGAATCCCGAGTAAGGCATGGACGTTTTCTTGAGGATGAAGTCAGTCTTCCACCTTCTGGGTCCTCGCCAAATGTGAAGCTGCACCCCCCCCCCCAGACATTCGTCAGTGATGCTTGTTTGTGTTAATAAACTTTGTGATCTCGTCTTGAGTCATTCTTTGTCCTTCTTCTTCTGGCATCACTGGTCCTGTTTGTGGTTCGACCGAAACAGGAGGTTATGAGCAACAACAACAGAGAATGAGTTTGTATTTATACAAAGCCCATAAACTTTCAAAAGTTTTTCAATAACACACAATATCGAAAATAAGGCTTCCAAATATGACCACGAATAAATCAACTTGAAAATCAACAAGAAAGATCAATCATGCTTAAAGAATTGATTATGAAACACTTTCCAAATTCAATGCAATTTTATTTAAACACGTCTAAAATGCAATACATTCCTCGGTAATATTTTAAAACTTATCACAATACTACATTAATTTATTATATTTGAAAACTTGAACCTTCATCGAAAAAAATGAACTTCATTCAAATGACGGCATTGAAATATAAATTATCTGGTTTAAACATTTCTAAACTGTCATACATTCCTCGGTAATAATTTTAGAATTATCATAATACTACGATAATTTATTATATTTGAAAACTTCACCGAAAACAACTGAAATTCATTCAAATGACGTCATAGAAAATAACACGCCTGGCTCTCTCTGTAAAAGCAGTATTTCATTCATAAATAATTTCCCATTCATGTCATTCATCACAATACTATAATAATTCATTTTATTTAAAAATTAAGACCATGGAGCTACAAGTAATTAAACTCTATGCATAAAACTTCATCGAAAAAAATCGTTCTTCTCTTTGTAAAATCAGTGAATATTTCATTCATATCAGCTATGCAGACTCCATGAACTAAATGATTTTGTGTCAAAGAATTACAGCAATTCTAATACAACTCATTCTACATATTTTGCTGTTTATATTTTACATAGGTGAAAAATAGGCTTCGTTGTAGAAATAGTCAAATTTGGATGAGCATTTAAACTCAAATATATTGTAATTTTTCAGTATGTGGATGCACAGAATTTAAGAAAAAATAAAATAGTTTTAGGACGGATACAACACTCAATATGAATTAAAAATAACTTTAAAAATCACGATTTTGAGACAAGATGGGTGCCATATATCATTTTGAAGTGGGTCACGTGATCTTTTCATATCATGGTCACGTGATCGCTTCATATATGAGGTGTTATTATTATTTTAATTTTTATTTAAAAAAACTACTGAATATATTTCGCTGATTTTTTTTATATATTTTATGGAACAATTTGAATATTACCTAAAATTTTCGAAGCAATTTGTGAATTTTAAATCGGTTAAAAAATGTTTGAAACATTAGGTTCCATAGAACTCAATATATTCCATTTTTTCATCCCGGATTCAATCCAAAACTAATTGGGTGTTATTATTAATTTATATTCCCATAGGTCCTATAGACCGTCTGAACAACATACTAAAATTTCATTTTGATTAAGTCATTTTTACGGCAGTTATCGTGGTAACGTACAGACAGACAGACAGAATGAACAAAGTCATAAACACTTTTCAACTTTGTTGTAAAGTGTTAAAAAACAATTAGCCTATCAAGCTGATTTCTATTTTATATTCTGATACTAAATTTCCCAAGCAAAATGTATACCAATTTTTATCTTCAAACATATTTTTGATATTTTTTAATACTTTACGACAAAGTTGAAAAGTGATTATGACTTTGTTCATTTTGTCTGTGTGTCTGTCTGCCTGTCTGTCTGTCCGTTAGCACGATAACTGCCGTACAAATGACTTAATCAAAATGAAATTTTAGTATGTTGTTCAGACTGTCTGTAGGACCTATGGGAATATAAATGAATAATATCACGCAGTTAGTTTTGGAATGAACCCGGATTGAGAAATTAAATATATTATTTTCATATCTGGAAATGAAGCAACACATACAAGAAGTTATTGACAGGAAAGTCCACCATAGATCTTATTGAGTTGTAATGTTTTTTGTATATATTACTATTATAGTAAGTTGTTTCAAATTAAGTAGCGTTGAGATATTTTATATATCTTAAGAATTTCAAGCATTGTCTTTTATTTAATAGTTTAAAACAAATTGTTCTAAGCACGAGAAAAAAAAAGAAAACAGATGTGTTAATGTCTTAATATTTTAATGTGATACGCATTTGTATGCTAGAAAAATAAAATCCAATAGTCAAAGAAACATTATATATTTAAATCCTCCTATGTAGAAATTGAAAATATATATTTGTATGATTCGAATAAAATATTGTCACTCAGTTTCGCGAGGAAAATTAATTTGTGGTCCAAGGTTCACTAAATTGTGCAACAACAATAAACCTCATATAATATTAACATATTGATGGTTAAAATGTCATTTGCGCTGCTTCTAGAATTCACGGGTTATTGACCCCATAAGTGTTTAAAGAATCAGCCACATTAACGAAATAGAAGTATAGATGCAGAATATGCCTTGACCTTCATTTTACTGCTTTATAATTCACTACCTTGATATATTTACTTACCTTGCATTTACTACGACTTTATATATTTACTACCTTGCATTTCCTACGACATTATACATTTGCTATCTTGCATTTAATGCAACATTTTACATTTAATACCTTGCATTTACTGCGACTTTATATGTTTACTACCTTGACTTTGTTATTATGCCACGATCTTCATTTTTTCGCGTATCTTCTGTATTAATGTCGGAATCGCATACAAATCTATTTACCCTGATGCAGCTATGGAAAATCATATAACGACATAGAAATGGGTGTTGTCGTTTTCATTTTTATAAATAATGAGCACCTAAATATAAGGACAACTCCTTATTCAAATTCGATGTACCTATATTTATTGCATATATTATTACGAGCTTAATTATACTTCTGATTTTGCTGTGTGACCTGTGGAGTTGGAATAGCAAGCGGTGTTAGAATTTCCTTTGTGGCCGACTGTACGTTATGGTGTGCACGGTCGGTTTTAATAACCAGGGAATTAGAAAAATATTCCTTGTACTTTGAGATTATCATAATAATAATTAGTTTTGAATAATCAGTTATACATTTACGAAATTATTTGGTATTTACAAGGATCATGTATTAGAAAAACTAAATAAAAACCTTCGTTATATCAGAGTCTGGTGTATCTGAAATGTGTTCAATTTCTGCAATTAAATACATCCAATTTCGGATAACAAATAAATTAAAATGTTACCCTAAAAATAAAGCTTTTATACGATTCAAAATGAAAACCTCAATCCCACAAGGTCCTGGAATTGAAAAATCCTTAATCCCGAAGCCACGAAATTGAAAATGTCTTAATCTTTTAATCCAGGAATCGATAAATAATTATACCGAAATCGCAACACGAATCGAAAATATCGCCTAGAATTGCAAACCGAAACATAGCTTTATTTATTAAATATCATTGTATATTTCTATAGATATTTGTGTGTTAAAAACTCCTCTAAATTTTGGTGCAATGTAATATAATATAAAATAATCTTTATACTATTGAATGTACCCGTTAGTGAAAATAAAATTATCTCTCTCTCTCAGTATATATATATATATATATATATATATATATATATATATATATATATATATATATATATATATATATCCTTTGCTGCAACAGAATAATTAATGCTAACTTCGTAGATTTTTTTCACCTGGAGTCTTGAATTTAAAGTATTTTTTTTTTTTTTTTTTACTTTTAACAGACATAATTTTTCCACTTTCATGCAACGGGTCGATGGTTATCTTTAAACTTCTCAAAGCTTCTTGTCAAGTTCCATTGCATATCCAGGAGTAATTTGGGAGGATTGAGACAAAATTATTAATCTGCCATCTGTGAAAAGCTTATGTCCATGCCTTCAGAATGCTCCCAAGTGCTCCCAAGTGTCATCTATAAGGCACTTGGACAAATTCCGTAACGATAAGCTACTTTCAAAGAATTTATACTTTGGTTTAGATAAAAATCATTTAGAGTAAGATCAGAATAGACACCATTTGTCCCAAAGGCTTTATTTCTCACATGAAGTTCTAATGAGCAGAAAAATACCACTATTCATTCCATAAATATAAGAGAATGTAGAAACAACAAACTTGTTCCGAATATTTTGCGAATTACAAACATTGTATTGACACAACTCAAACGAATCCAGTCTTATGTAGTTCAAAGCTGAGGTACATTCCTGAAATCATATCCTGTAAATTTGGAATAGTTGAGACCCAGACCGTCCGACCTACCAGAAAGGTGTAAGGTAACTGTATGGACGGCCGGGAAGTGCCACTCAATTTAGACCGGAACCCAGTGGGGGAGGCATCCACAGGGACCGTACCCTCCTTCCCCTACCACCAACCTCTCGGAAGGACTTACGGACCCACATGTTTAACGTGATCGTACTCCGCATGAACACGGCGGCATTTGTGGTAGCGTGCAAATCTAGCGCGCAAACTACGGGGATACCGCACCCGAGATGGCCAACAGCACGTGGTGTTCCGAGGTGGTCACCCACCAAGTACTAACCGCGCCCGATGCTGCTTGACTTCGGTGATCTAACGAGAACCGGTGTTTTCAGCACGGTACGGCCGTTAGCCTAAATTTGGAATAGTGTCACATTACATTTTAGAGAAATGTGGAGGAAGATGTTGTACCTTTGTCCTATTTGCATCTTGGATCTACATCTATTATATCCTTATCTATAAAGTTGAGCAAAAACTAATAAGTGTATTATATACATGTGCCACTAGAGATCACTGTAATGTTGGTTTCGTGCATACAAGATGTATTGTGTGTCAAAAATTTATTAAAAACGAAATTAACCATACAAAAATATGTATTTTAAGTGACTGCTTTTCATTATATATTTTTAACATGTATTATTTGTGTAAATATGAGAATCATGGCTAACAGAGAATTGTTTTAGCGACGGAAATCAAATTAGACCTAGCGTCACAAACACTAGGTACAAACTCTAGGTATAACATACATTGAACCCAGCTACAACACAACGCTGTACCTTGGTCATAAACGCAGATTTTCTAAACGTTTAAAAATGCATAAATATTAATAACATGAAAGCTCTGCAAAATTATTTGCAACACACAACATCTCAGAGTATGCACAGAGCAGCAAATATAATTATTGTTTCTCATATTCCAATCGGATTAAAAATTGATATGTCTAAAAAGGTCCGAGGTGTAACATATCCCCTTATATATATAATTACATAATGCATTTTTAAGAAATGAAGCAACATTTTTCAGAAAAGTTTAGAACATTTAAATTTGAATTATTCTGCCAAATCCAGTGAAACTGATTCATATATTTTCGATAGACATGCATTGATACTCTGAAACTGGCAATTCAATACATAGGATACAATGATTTCTCGCTTGAGATGCTGTGCCGAGTGTTGAGTTTGATAAAGTTGTCCTATCTAAACACTTGTGTTCAACATAGCTTGGTTTCATGTGGTCGCGATAATGTCGAATGGACTAGAACTTAGTAATTTGCATATATGTCTTAAAGTGAATTGGAATAGACCGAATTCTCATATTTAGATTAGTCTAAATATATTTTGAATTAGATTCTTGCATATTGAAATATTAAATAGATTTCTTGGATATAGCATTAAATATATATACTATAAAAATATCATAGTTTCATTTGAATTAAATTGCTAAATTCAAAAGCTGTCCTGCTATATATATTTCGAATTTTAGTTTTTCTTATATATGATAAAAACGCTTCATTTTAAATATAATCATTAACTGTAAGTAAATTCATTAAATTATAATTCATTAATTATAAATTACATCGAATATAATTGGCTTGAGAACATGCAATAGCAAAAATCTATTAATTATGCGAAGGGGCATTGTGTGTGACAAAACAAGTTTGAACACTTTACTCCACTCCAAGCTCATAAAGTGCACTCCTTATCTTTAGAAAACAGCTACTAAAGTCTTTAATGTAAGGAAAAGTAATACACCTCTAGCACAGCCTAAAACCAGTGCATGCCAAGTGAAGTTACTAATAATAGCCCACAAATTGAATGTTCTGAAGGAAATTGCTATTTATATTCCTGAAATATTTGATTTATTATGGCAAGATGTTTTCACTTTGTTAACAAGGGATCGAAAAATGTCAGATGACTAAATGTGTTCTTTATGTAATTTCATTGCCCTACTAGAACTATTCACCCACCGTTATACGGGTCTTACATAAGCCCCTGTTACTTAAATAATACAGATAAAGATAACACCATGCAGTTCCTAATTTGCTTGTTCAGAACCGAAATAATTAGCACTTTTCGTTATCCAAATCCTTTAGTTTCAACACATGACGTTTGCATGTCGAGTTTTGCGAAAGTAGCTCTTTTTAACACTTAACAACATAGTTGAAAAGTGTTTATGACTTTGTTCATTCGGTCTGTCTGTCTGTCCGTTAGCAGGATAACTGCCGTAAAAATGACTTTATAAAAATGAAATTTTAGTATGTCTTTCAGACGGTCTGTGGGACCTATGGGTATATAAATAAATAATATCAACCAATTAGTTTTTTATCGAACCCGGGTTGAAAAAATGAAATACATTGAACCCTATGGAACCTAATTTTTCAAACATTTTTTAAGCAAATTTAAAATTCACAAATTGCTTCGAAATTTTTAGGAAATATTCACATTATCCTATAAAATATATAAAAGAGATTTCAGTAAAATATATTAAGTAAATTTTTAATTAAAAATTATTTAATATAGGGAAAAAAACAAATTCAATTAAATTCAGACTTTTGGGATATCCTCCAGAAAGAAGAAAGAGATATATTATATAATAAATATCTTTCCAAGAGTTTAATCATTTCGTATATGAGAGAGGCTTCACATTTTAAAATAAATTTGGTAGATAACAATTTTTCAAATTTTCTTTTAATTTTATATAACTCTTCGTGATATACTTATTTGATGGCATTTTTAATGCACGTTCTTACGTCCCAGAGAGTTAAAATTTGGTACACAGCTTAAATTTGTTGAACATTTTATTCTACAAAAATTTGGTGGATCTTTAAATATGGATCAAACATTTTTTTTTCGAAATGGCCAGCAAATAATCAACGTTTTCTATAAATCATTGTGTAATATTGTTAAAAATTCTGATGTGGGCAGCACATGTCTTTCCCTGCAGACTCATATTCATGTTCGCGTTATATCTTCAATAATAATTTGAGTTTATCTGCACAAAATAACAGCCATAAGTATTTTAAATGGCATTGAATTTGCACGTTAAACTTAATTTTGGTCTTCATTCGATAGCTGGACTTATTGCCAAACGTGGCGTACTTCTATAAATCATTGTTGTAATATTGTTAAAAATTCTGATGTGGGCAGCACATGTCTTTCCCTGCAGACTCATATTCACGTTCTCTTTATTTCTTCAATAATAATTTGAATTTATCTGCACAAAATAACATCCATAAGTATTTTAAATGACATTGAATTTGCACGTTAAACTTCAATTTGGTTCTCATTTGATAGGACTTATTGTCAAAAGTGGCGTAGCGAAAACGCAGAAAAACTAAAATATCTCAAGAACGGCTAGTACTAGAGTAATGGGGTTAGTCTTATTCTTTTGGTTGTCAAAAATCACGTATAAAATAGGAATTTAATTGATATAATTGGTCCATTAGTTTTTCAATTAGAGTGAATGTAATATCCCCACAGACACACAGAAACATACACAGATATACACTTACACACACAGACGTCTTCCTAAAAATAGTTTTTTCGTGTTCTAGAAGTCGCAAAACGTGTAGATCCTTCGAAAATTCGAGTTCCGATCTTCGGCACGATTCCAATACTTTGAATACATACACACACATATATTATCTCCCACACAGCATTTTTTTTCACAGTGACGTAAGATTTACGTCACATTGTGACTTTGGGACGTCACAGTACGTCTTGGCAATTTCACAGTAACGTCACAGCGAGGTCATTTTGGTCATTTTCATGGTCGTTTGTGACGTCGCATATTAACTTGTTTGTGACGTCACATTGTAATGTCGTTTGACCGTGATTTCGTAACTTTGCTGTTACGTCACGTTACATTTCTTCAATGTCATATTCACGTCACAGCGAAGTTACTTTGTTCATTCTCAGGGTACGTTTGTGACGTCTCACTGTGAATTTGGGTCGTCACGGGACGTCACAGTACGTCTAGGCAATTTCACATTAACGTCACAGCGAGGTCATTTTGGTCATTTTCATGGTCGTTTGTGACGTCGCATATTAACTTGTTTGTGACGTCACATTGTAATGTCGTTTGACCGTGATTTCGTAACTTTGCTGTTACGTCACGTTACATTTCTGCAATGTGATATTCACGTCACAGCGAAGTTACTTTGTTCATTCTCAGGGTACGTTTGTGACGTCTCACTGTGAATTTGGGTCGTCACGGGACGTCACAGTACGTCTAGGCAATTTCACAGTAACGTCACAGCGAGGTCATTTTGGTCATTTTCATGGTCGTTTGTGACGTCGCATATTAACTTGTTTGTGACGTCACATTGTAATGTCGTTTGACCGTGATTTCGTAACTTTGCTGTTACGTCACGTTACATTTCTGCAATGTGATATTCACGTCACAGCGAAGTTACTTTGTTCATTCTCAGGGTACGTTTGTGACGTCACACTGTGAATTTGGGTCGTCACGGGACGTCACAGTACGTCTCGGCAATTTCACAGTAACTTCACAGCGAGGTCATTTTGGTCATTTTCATGGTTGTTTGTGACGTCGCATATTAACTTGTTTGTGACGTCACATTGTAATGTCGTTAGAGAGTGATTTTGTAACTTTGCTGTAACGTCACGTTACATTTCTGCAATGTGATATTCACGTCACAGCGAAGTTACTATGGTTATCCTCAAGGTACGTTTGTGACGTCACACTGTGAATTTAGGATATCACAGGACGTCACATTAACGTCACAGCGAGGTCATTTTGGTCATTTTCATGGTCGTTTGTGACGTCGCATATTAACTTGTTTGTGACGTCACATTGTAATGGCTTAGGACCGTGATTCCGTAACATTTCTGCAATGTGACATTCACGTCACAGCGAAGTTATTTTTTTCATTCTAAGAGTACTTTTGCGACGTCACACTGTGAATTTGGAATGTCACAGGACGTCACAGTACGTCTCGGCAATTTCACATCGACGTCACAGCGAAGTCATTTTGGTCATTTTCATGGTCGTTTGTGACGTCGCATACCAACCTATGTGTAACGTCACATTCTAAAGGCTCTGTACCGTTATTTCGTAACATTGCTGTTACGTCAAGGTACGTTTCAGCAATGTGACATTCACGTCACAGCGAAGTTATTTTGGTCATTTTCAAGGTACTTTTGTGACGTCACATACTGATGTTTCTGCGAAGTGAAATTTTGACATTGCAGTTACATCAAATTGCGTTACTACAATGTCACATTCACGTGACAGTGAAGCCAGAATCTCCATTTTAGGAGTATATAGTTTTGCGAAGTCATATCTGGACAGGTTTTTCTGCTCCCTATAGGGGCTAGCTGACTACTTCGAATTGTCGAGGGAAGAGCCGGTTTCAAGCTTCCCGGAACTCGAATAAAACGTTTATGAGGTGATGCCTGTATGTGTCCATGAGTGTCTGGATGTGATATCTCACGAACGATTGGAGTGGTTTGAATAAAATTTGGTAATACATTACAATCAGTGAATACTGGAACTATGTCGATTTTAAATGTAATCAAATGTTCGAAAGACACCCAAAGTTATATTTTATGAAATCAAATTAAATTTTGAAACTATCAGAATCTTCAATGTTACGTGAATGATCATGATTTGTGTGCATTTTCATTAGCAAACGAATGACAAACTTTAGAACTCTAGCAGAAACCGTTCTGGAGATATTGCATATTTTAAAATAAAAAAAACCCTCATAAAATTAATAATTTAAGTATTAGCTATTTTGAAACATGTTCACTTTTCATATGTAATATTAAGCGATAAATTTGTTAATATCATTCTCGTGGATCTAGTTTGTTCCATTCACAAGAAAAGACACTTTAGGTAACAGTTTTGCATTTTGAAGCTTAATTAGCCAATAGTCATGCTTGAAACCTGCTCTTTCCTCGACAATTCGAAGTAGAGTCAGCTAGCTCCTACTGGGAGCAGAACCTGCGCAGCTTAATGGATCGTGTGTTAATATGACTTCACAAAAATACTCCTAAAATGGAGATTCTGGCTTCACTGTCACGTGAATGCGACACTATAGTAACACAATTTAATGTAACTGCAATGTCAAAAATTCACTTCGCAGAAACATCAAAATGTGACGTCACAAAAGTACCTCGGAAATGACCAAAGTAGCTTCGCTGTGACATGAATACATTGCTGAAACGTAACTTGATGTAACAGCAATGTTACGAAATCACGGTTCAGAGTAAGGCTCCGCTGACACAATCGCCATTTTGTTTGCAACCGGTTCAGTTAGTTATCGTCTGCCTGTGCTATTTCAATGGCGCGCGCATGTTATATGACTGATATTTGATACCTAAGTTTGCTGTAAAATAATTGCTTCTGCTTTCAAAAAATTGTACCACTCATTTAAGAAAATAGTCTAGAATACTTTAATTTTCTCGAGATCCTAAGAAAAAAGAGAAACTAATCTTCGTTTCGTCAGGTACTGCCATCGTTTCAACTGGGAGTCAAGATGGTCGCTCTTACGTCAGGCTGTATATATAGGAGCCTTAGTTCAGAGACATTACAATGTGACGTCACAAACAAGTTAATACATAATACATAAGAAAAGCTGTTCCTTATTTATCTGCAACGTTTGGCGATAAATTTGGCCTTAATTTAGAGAAATATCGCCAGCTTGACACTGTTTCGTTCCAGATTGACGAAATTACCGTCAAAATTGCAAAAATGACTCTGCATTAACGAAAGTGGCGTAATATTGATGAATTTTTTAAATATTTTAATATACAGCTTATTGCAGATGCTATCAATATTGATAATTGTCTATTTGGAACTGTGAGAAATATAAGTTAATTGAGTAAGAAATAGTTTTATATGTTGTCATACAAAAAAGCTCCAAATGTATAAATCAAAATAAAAAACATTGTGTCGTGGATCTTATACATAATTTTCTCAGCATGAAAGAAGTAAATTCATTGTACTATATAGGGGAAGATCGTTGTGCGATTCACATCAGGTTTTTTTATGTGAAAAATATTTATGATTGGGGTATCTGTGGCGGAAATCGGAGAGTTACGAAAAATGTAAACGTTTTGGACGTTTATATCTCCGAACCTAATGGATAAAAATGTAAATAATTTTTCATGTTTTGTCGGAAATATAGTCCAGACTATCTGTAATAATAAAAAAAGATATCGATTTGTCCGTTTTTTCGGCTGTAGAGTAAATTCTAATCGACGTACGGTCATGAAATTTGGTACACAGTTACTTCAGAACACGAAAAGTTGCACTTTGGCGGTTTTTTGTTTGTTTTTTTATTCGAAATTTTTTTAGTTATTTATGTTTTAGTACTATTTTCATACGAATGACTTCCTTAGAGACCAAAAACATTATTTCAGACTTTCGAACTTGACACCATTGGAAAGATCAAAACATTCTCTTTCAAATAAACTTTGAAAGGAATCCATAGAATTAAAAGGATGTAAAATATATATATATATATATATATATATATTCGTATGTTAAAACGAAATGACGCACCTGTGATATTCTCGCGGAGATTCATTCCTTCCCTCCACAATCAGAGCAGATGTTTTTTTTTATAGTTGTGTTATCAAAAGCGGGCATATTGTTGACACGTTATTTTTGTTTTCGATAAATCGATGCGAGTTCATGATTTTAATCAAAGGATTGAATTTCATACCCCAAGCAACGCCAGGCACATTTTCTAGAAAATGTACTCGATGTTGCCCAAAATGAGCAATAATTTAATAGCCGTGTGTGCACCCAAGCAACAGTTTATTTTACTTTGCTTTTGTTATAAGTGAGCTGTTAAAATTGTATTTGGTTTTCGGGAATTCGCTGCGAGTTCCGGTATAATTTTTATCAGAAGTCTGTTTTTAATCTCGGGTAACGTGGGGTACATTTTCTAGTAAATGTATAAAAAATATAATAGAATTAACTTAATATAAATATAACAGAAAAACTTCAGTATTTTAAACTTTTCTTTTCGAAAAACTTTAACATCTGTCCAAGTGAGTGTTTTTTATTTTTTTACTTTCACTGGAAATACACTACCCTACACAGAAAATGCAACAGCATGAAGGAACGAATAGAGTTTGAAGTTAAAGAGCAGACAGAGATGGCATATATAAATAAGTGATGTTAATTCCAGAAGAATAATGAAATATACTAGTGGCATAGACAGGGTAATCAGTAGGCTCACATCTTTCGGTGAATCCTTCAAATAACATATGCAAATAGAGTGAGGAGAGTTTTCTGAGGTATATATGACTATATGTCTTCAGCAATCTTCCATAGGCCATCCTCTGTTTGAGGCGGGTGCAGGGTAGTCAAACGACAGACAGATCTGAGAGGTAGGGCAGTCAAACGACAGACAGAACGAGACAGTTCTTGAGACAGCGGAGGCCAAGGAAGCACCTGGATACCTTGCAAGGCTTGTCTGCTGATGGTTACCATATGCCGTCATGCGTTATCTTACAGCTGAAGGTACAGCAGTGCAACTGGCCGCAGCACCTCATTTACATATCGTCGTGTCATTAATTTGTCTCTGATATGAACCAGAAGTGACCGGCTATCGAAACCGATAGCACCCCAAACCATGATGCCGCGCTGTCGAGCAGTATTGCGTTCAACATTCGCAGCAGGATTGGATCTGTTTCCACGTCGTCTCCAGACTCTCACACGGCGACTATCATTCGACAAACAGAATCAAGAATCGTCGCTAAACACTAATATTCTTGCACACTCGTCTACGCCTGGAAAAAAATATTTTTTATATATAAATAATACAAATTAAACAAAATTTGATTACTCAAATCACGATAATAATAATAAAAGAAAATATTTGTATTATTCCACAGTGTAATTTGTAAAACTGATACCAAAAGTAAGTAGTAAACATAGCTATTCTGAGCTTCCAATAGCTTTGGGTTCAGGTAACAACATCATTTGTGCTAATCGCAGAAGTTGTAGCATTCTGGTGTAGAAACTTTTCGGACTACTCATTCGTTATAGGTATTTTATTGTTGGTCTGCAACACAATTTTTTTTGTTTTCTTCCCGTCTAATTTTATCTAGCAATAGTTTCCTTTGTGAATATTTGATCCCTCCCATAAGTTATTACAGAATCCATATCACTTGCAGAAACTGAAGCTTCCATCATATGTGGTGATTCCTTAGATGTCTCATCACCATAATCATTTTCTAATGTATATTCATTCAGAACTGTCCCTTTCCATTTACTCAATTCACATATATTGCTTCTCTGCTTTAAATGTAGGTCTCTTAACAATTATCTTTTTGGCGATAATTTTCTTTAATTTTGCTGCTTCAATTTCAGCGTTCTCTAGAGTATTAGTAAGGATTCTACATTTACCAGATTTTTGCCCATCATTTTGTAGAATATAAGTTTTAGATTTAAGGAAATGGGACACTTGTTTCGGTGCTATACATTGCATTGTTTCAGTGTTTGATGTAGAAGACTGACAAATTCCAGCAGAGGTATCCTTTTTTTTTGTCACTTGATGACTATTAATTGGCCTATTCACCATCAAATTCCCACATTTGAAATCATTTTCAGTTGAATAGGGTCTATCTGTTAGAGAACTCAAATATTCATCGCATTGCATATATTTTCATTTACTGGTCATAAGCCCGATACATAAGCCCGAAAACAAGTCTGAGTAAATAAAAGCACCAACACTAATACAGTAAGCTAAATAATGTTATACAAAAGTTCTAAACTTGCATTATAAATCTATTATTATTACATTATAAAAAATCTTTTCATCCCTTTATAAATATTTTTTTAACTATACAAATGATAATATTGTACCTAGGACCATGGCTCTAGGTACAAGGTATAGCCATTTTTTATAAAATGGCTTCCACAGCCAATACTCTATAAATATTCCGATTTGTTAATATTCCATCTTTTCCCTTAGTTTATGACCGAAACTAACTGTTATACATAAAAATAAAACTTTGCACTTACCTTCTAAATATCAATATCAAAATAATGTTAAGAATTTTACTTTTGGCCATCAAATTAAAACTTTTCCTTCTACTTAACTGCTATATTTACCTTCTTTCATTCAAAATGGTTGCTAAGATTTCAAATAATGTAGCTACTTACCTCAAAGAGTAATAATGTAAAATAATAATCATTAAAATAAAGCTGAATGGCCCTAGGTACAAGAGTTTCCCCTATTCAGTTATAAACTTGCTGTGCATAAAAATTTTTAAAATTTGAAATGTTATTTTCAAAGATTGTAATATTAAATCAAAATCATCAAAATTAATAATGTAAATCAAATCAGAGGCAAATTATGAATGAACATCGAAACAAAAAATAAGTATTTTTGTTGTCGTTGTTGTTTGCAGTATATTAAAATATTTGAATTAAAATGCTGTTTTGTCTATTTTTAATTCTCATATTCGAGTTCTATAGGTGTTATATTTGAAGGTTTCGGTTGAAATTCGCTGTAACATTCAACAATCAACGTCTTTGTTCTTCCAAGTGGCGGTTATGTTGTTCATTGAGTTGCACATTGTCGCATGTCGTGCAGTTGCTGAATATGTTCTTCGGTAGCTTTGGTTGAGATTCGATGTTGTTCCAAACATTGGTTATGTTGTGACTTTATTTCGTAAGTTAGTCATTGAGTTGCATGTTGTCACATATCTTCTAATCGCTGAACATTATGTATCATGTTAAAATCAGAGGTTCTTTCCATGCCTCTTTCCTTGGTCTTGTAGTCATTGTAGGCAAAGCAGTTTTTCAAAATGTAAACAAAATAAGAGATTGTAAGAGAATTGCTGAATTTTTTAAAGCGAAATTACTTGGCTCCGGAGTCTGGAATATAAGTGATATGAATGGAATATTCATCGATTTACTTTGATAGAGAAGCAAGCGATTTTATAGCATTGCCTTTTTTAATGAAGTTTTAAGTTTCCAAGTAAAATGCATTATTGTACTATGATAATTTAAGAAATATCACTGCTGAATGTATAGCATTTTAGAGATGTTTAAATAAAATTGCATTTCAGTTGGAAAGCGTTTCATAATCAATGCCTTATGCAAGATTAATCTTTCTTGTTTAAAGTATAAATATAGATTTAGTAACTAAATTTCCTAATGCATATTTTTGTCGTTTACTATGTATATCTATCTTATATGGTTTCGAAGATATTTCAAGTGAAAGTAAGCAAACTGAAAGAAAAAAACATTTGTTCAGACAGATACTTCGCAATACTCATTTTCGTCACAGAAACCCCAAGCATAAATATTATTCACATAAAAAAATGTGCCCCTTTTTTTAACAAGTGTCCTTTTCTTGGTAACAGCACCCTGCCTTTTTTTATCCTGGGGGAAACTCTGTTGCAGGCCTATCTTCTTCATCCAAAGGATAGCTTTTGAGATTAGAATCCAATCAGTCTTCTGCTAACGGTGTCATGTTCTCTTTATTAAAGTTGAAATTCTGACATTTCCCAGTTTCACAGGACATCTTTAGGCCCGTTTAAGATATAAAATTTTATAAATATTTATAAAAATACACCACTTTACTTAAAAACATAAACATTGCACTATTTCGTATTATCATGAGTCCCGGTATAAGTTCTCTCTTCAACTGTTAAAATATAAATATCCCAATTGCTAGCAACTGATTTGAGTTAGACCGATTGAGTTAGACCACAAAGTGATTATCAGATTGAGTTAGACCACAAAGTGCTCTTTAACACATATCTGATAAATTTTTAATTACTGATCTCAATTCATCTAGATCCTATGTAAATGAGGCATAGTTGAATATTGGATTATTTTTGTAACTATCTTACAATGACTAAACTCCCTTTATCATATATAAATGAGGTGAAGCTGAATATTGTACTCCTTTTTAACCATTTTACAACCAATAACTAAACAAATGGATATTACTGACTTCTCATTTACTACTAAAGGAGATTAAATGGTTAGGAGGGTGTTGTAAATAAGATTTTCCAAAGTTGAAATATAGTTAAATCACCTTCTCGCATCCAATAACGGTACGTTCACCTAATTTCATGAAAATCCTTAGGTCTGTTCTTAAAATACAATATACAAGAATACGACACTTTACAGTATACTGTATAATACATAACAATTAAATATTTTATCACTATATTTTCTTGTCTTTTTTTTATTTATACTAAAATGAAAAAAAGTTTCTTAAAATGCCTAAGCACTAAACAGAGATAAACTACATCGTTATCACAGCACAGATGCTCAATTTCAGCTTCCACTCCCATCAATTGTGCGAGCAAGCGACCGGATAGTCAGGAAAAACTTGAATGAGATGCTTGTCACAAAATCCTACATAAATCAAAAAGTTAAATATTACTTTGCAAAAGTAGAGAATGTCTAAAATATACAATTCAATTTTGTTCTAATTTTAATTAATTATCCCATTATACAATTACATAAAAATATTTTTAAATAATATTTTATAATTTATGTATTGTATTTCTTACATTCTTAGATCGTAAGACACCACCTTAATTTCCGTAACACCAACAGAGAAAAAGCTTTGATCTAAAAATAAATAAATAAAGTAAAACAAAAATTTCATTTATTTCAATAGAATTCAATTTATTAACAGAAATAGTATTTATCAGTAGGTATGTTATTCATCACTTTTCTCTGAATCAATATCAGAAGAGCGACCTCACATGCAGAGTCTAATGACTCTGAGCTATATTTATCTTCGTAAAAAAAAAGAATTGCAAGACACCATCGGTTCTACGGACACACTCTGTTTTTAGTTACATTTATATCGGAAAAAATGCACCTTAAAATTGAAGAAATATGGTACATATTTTTTTTCTTATGGCCAGCTGTCCAGCATTGAATGAATAGGATAAATTATAAGGTGTTTAGTGCTAAATACTGTCCAGTATAATAATGGTGTGATTTAGGACTAACTATGAAAAACGAATAAACAAGGTGTCCCGTCAAGATAGCATAAACTCTGCAGAATGAAAATCCTCGCTCGGTGTACATGAAAAATAACCCAAGAACCATACCTCTATGACCCATAGTTTTTGCGAAAAATGCGAAAGAAAAAGTATGATGTCAAATCCGGTGCACGGAAAATAATTTTTATTGGAAACATGAACATCGGTACATCTATATTACATGTTTACATAGGCAGATGCTCAAAATGATCACTGTGCATATCGAGGTATGCATGCGAGCGCTGTAAAATGGATCACTGCACATGATCTAGGATCGTGTTTTTGTTCACAAAAGTGAGCGCAGCATGAAGGCAAGCAACTAAGTGGATGCTG
Organism: Amaurobius ferox; assembly: GCA_951213105.1. Lineage (NCBI taxonomy): Eukaryota > Metazoa > Arthropoda > Arachnida > Araneae > Amaurobiidae > Amaurobius > Amaurobius ferox. The sequence continues at coordinate 13,175,645 of OX578143.1, forward strand.
AAGCACGATGCAGGATCGTATGCAATTTGCCATTCTACAGTGCGCGCATGGATGCCTCGTTATTGGCAGAGGTTATTTTGAGCATCCTCCTATGTAAACATAATGTCATATGCAAGTACTGATGTTCATGTTTCAAGTAAAGCTTATTTTATGTGCACCGGATGCGATGTCATATTTTTTCTTTCGCATTTTTCTTGAAAACTATGGGTCATGGAGGTATGGTTCTTGGGTCACTTTTTATCTACTCCGAGCAAGGAGCAGTCTTGATGGGACACCCCGTATATTTAATAGAAACCTTTTTATATATAAAAAAAATTACTTCGAATCGTTTGACATTACCATTGATTTCATTAAATGTGTTCCTTTTAAATTTCTCTCACTATAGGAAAGTATTGTTTTCATGTCAAAAACATTTATTGGGCAAATAGGATACCTATACATTTTCAAAGGTACTATTTATGTAAAAAAAAAAACTTATGGCAGTCCATTCATTTCTCTATTGTGCGCAAACATCCTTTGCACTACGAAATTTTATAACCAATTTTCTGCAAAACTACCAATGAATGTGAAATTTAAGGTGCAATTTTCTTTAGGTACAGTTTCACTAGTTTCTAAAGGTACAGTTTTACCAGTATCATTCACAGCAGTGCACGGAATAGGCACGGGAGTTTCACATTTTAATGCAATATTTCCCAAAATATTCAACTGCATGATACCAAATTTGATATATAAATAGGTTGTTATGTTATATAAGTCGTCTCTAGTACTTTTAATAGGTGTGGAAAATAATTGAGATAAGTCGAGGGATAACTGAGTATAGGGAAACAGGATTTTGCTATTCTACAAAATCCCACATTGCGCGATTTGCATGCAAGTTAGAAACATGTCCATCATCAATTTTTCGCACAACCTAAAAAAATATCCTGGTATGATGCATTTTTTTGCAAAATCATGTACATACAACATAAATATGCAGTTCATTTTTAAAATATTTCTTTGCCGAAGAGTACAATTTCCATCTTGATTGATCATGATTTTGATCCCCTAATTTTTCGACTTACTCCAATTTAAGCATTTTTAAATAACTTGACATAAGCTATTGAATAATAGTTAAAATAATACAAGTGTGTCATAATGCCCAAATTACGAATTTAAAATTACAGCTCTTCCCCCCCCCCCCATATATAGATGTTAAAATTCAGCCATAAGATTCCAAAGTACACAGGTGCATTTATTGTAAAGATACTAGTTTTTTATATGTTTTATTTTGCATTATTTAAGGTAGTAGTATCTTACATAAGACCATCTCTACTATTACATGTTTTTATGTAATGGGTTTGTAATGAGCATAGTCAGTATATGCTCATTACAAACACAAAAAAATACTAGAAGATATTTTTTAATAAAAATATTATATCCAAAAATTCTATATAAAGAAATCTTATTTTAAAGAGCTCTCAAAGTGCTATTTTCATTCCACACATACATGTAATATTTATAGACGAATAAAAAAAATACAAGAGTATAAAATATGAATTATTTTAAATGAGATAAAAAGAAATTCCAAATTCCAGGATTAACAATTTTGCAATCCCCAAATACCAAATTTATACAAAATATCTGGGATTATAATCCCTAGTATATAAAATATTCTTTTCTTGTGTAGAGGAAATTCTTGTACCTAGAGTCGGCGATTTTCCTATTGTAATTTAATATCACTTTATTGGCATGAATTGTTTCCTTATTAATAGAAGATAGTTAATCTACTTAAAATATTAAAGTGATGTTATAAATGTAGAGTACTCTCAACAGTATACGGTTGAATCATTTCACAAAATACTAGTAATATTCAGACAAGCTGAATATTCTTTGCATCCCTAAAAACAAGATTAAAAAATCTGATGTGGGCAGCACATGACTTTCCCTGCAGACTTATATCCATGTTCTCTTTATTTTAATTAAATTCATTTCACTTTTAATTCAATTTTCGTTCTCATTCGGTAACCGAACTTATTTTCAAAGGTGGCGTAGAGAAAATACGAAAAACTAAAATATCTCGAGAACGGCTAGTCCTAATGTAATGGGGTTGGTCTTATTATTTTCTTCACTAAAAATTACGTATTAAACAAGCATTTAATGGATATATTTCAGCATACGTAGTTCTTTAGCTTAGATTTGAACGATTTTTGCGGGCCATTCTGCAAAAAAAGGCATGTTACTTTTTTTAATCGTACCAAAATCTAATCAGCACCAGGGTGACCTATACGTGACTTATCTACCGAATTTTGTGAAATTCGGTCCGTTAGTTTTTCAGCTACAGTGGATACAAGCTTTTGCGGGCCATTTGACAAAAAAGGCGCGTTCTTTTATTCCGAATCGTACCCAAAACTAATCGGCACCAGCCCCGGCCACAAGTGACTTACCTACAAAATTTTGTGAAATTCGGTCCATTAGTTCTTTAGTTAGAGTGGATACAAAATCTGCACAGACAGACACACAGACAGACAGACACACACAGAGACGTCACGCTAAAAATGGTTTTTTCGTATTCTAGAGGTCTCGAAACGTATAGATCCGTCGAAAACTCGAGTTGCGATTTTCGGCATGATGCCAATACTTTCCCTATACATTACCATGTATTGCAGGGAAAGTAAAAAAAGCACGATATTTTATCCTTTATTTAATTAAAATTTGCTGTACTGCAAAGCTGTAAAATTACTTAATAGAACTTTCGAATACTACCCATATAAAAATATATTTAACCAACTCATTAATAGTTAATCATTTTTGCTTTAGCAAAAGATAATCAACTACCACTGTAAATAGTACTAAATAGTAATAGTAATTAAAATTCATATAATCATAATAAAACAACGAAACTATATTTTTAAGCATGGCCATCTTAGGTTAAGTATGAATAATATATACAGGTGTGATATAACATATTTCTAAAGAAATTTATGGCAATTTACTTATTTTTGGATAGAAAATGAGAGCACGTGGAAATATTTTGAATTGGGTAGTTGCATCGTAAAATCGGTCGAGAATCGCCATTGCCTTATAATGAAGGTATCAGGAGCATCGTAGGTAAGGATAGTTTTTAATATTAATTCTAATCTCTCATACGTACATGATATGAGTCAAAATATGTTATAACACGTAATAATTTAAGATTTTGACAATTAAACATGATTTGAGCATGACTAAACACAAAATTGAATGTTTTTATGATGTAATACGTGTGTGACTAAGTGGGGTATGACAAATATTTCTGAAACAATTTAAGTTATTTAAATGAAATTTTAGTCCAATTATTAAAGTTAGTGTAAATGAAATATTTAGGATGTTTCCTAAAATATCATATATATTATATATTTCTATGCTTTCTTCAAATATAATCCTTCATGTATTATGAAATTGGGAGTGGTGTGTTGGAATGAGTGGTGTGTTGAAATTACGAGTGGTGTCTTTTTTCCCTCATAAATATTATTTAGATATATTTAACTGGTTTATTCCATAAACATTAAATTACAATTTATATAAGTTTTCTTTTATATTTTCGTTATTATGGTTTTTACAGAAATCAAAATATAATATTACTCAAGTATTTCCCATGTTTTTCAATTTTTTAAATATTTTTAAAAATTCTGTATACAGACCAGCAATAAAGGTTGAGGACCTGTGATGTCATAAAAATTACTGGTCCCTTAGACCACTGACTGAAATTTACTAATTTCTACACACATATATATATAGAAACTAGCAGTAATACATGTTCTTGCGGAGCATATAATATAAAGAAATTTAAAATTCACGATCATGTACAAATTCCTATAGTATACTAAATGATATTGTTAATCAAAATATTCTATTAAAATATTTAATTTAATGCTTGACTAAAAAGAAGTTTAAGAACATCTGTTCTCGCTATATAAAATTATCTTCACAGGCAGATCTGAAGAATAAAACATCCTGATCCTGTTCGTAAACAAATTTACAAAAAAATGTGAAATTGAACCAATATATGCAAATTAAAAGTGCTAAAATTGTATGGGACCCGCACTACTTATATTCACGAATATTAGAATATATACTAAGTGTATTAGTAGAGGATTACAATTACTCAATTACTACACAATATGAGTTTCTAAAATCTTTGCCAAATCAAAATAGATGACATAATTGAAAATAACAATAATCCCGTAATAATTAAATCTAAAGGCCGTAATTCATTCTAATATATGACAATATACATGTACAACTAATATTCTCGTAGATTAAAAGATATACCAGTGCAGTTGTAGAAGAGCAGTAATAGTACATGAGTATATATAGATATAATGAGTATATATAGATATATGTAGATATAATGTACATGAGTTTCAACAATTTTTGCCAAAATAAAACAAAGATGTAATAAATTGAAAATATCATTAATCCCCGAAAATATCAAAAATAATAATGTTTAAACCTGAAGACCGTAATTGATATAATCCAGTCAAAAATGCAATATCGTTCAAATTTATTTTATATACATACTATATTATTTAAATCGGAAAAAATTTAATAAAAATCCTTCTGTCACATAAACGCATTGGATTTAAATCTATTGTAGCGACATGATACAATTTTCTTCAAATAAATTGGCGTAAAAAATATTGTCTACATAATGCTATATCTATGGAAGGCTTAATTGTTCATTTTTAATTAATATCTAGACAACCCCTGGTCTCAAAAACTTTGACTAAATTTTAAGTGAGGCTAATTTAAGCCTACCCACAAAATTTCATTAAATTCGGTTCACCCGTTCTCCCGTGATAAAGAGACAAACTTACATACAGACAGACAGATTTTCAATTCCATATATATGGATTGTTTAGAAATTTAACAATAATATTACAGTATGTGACAAATTTATGTATACATATGATTGTATAGATATGACTGTATACATATGATTAGTATTAAATTCTACGTATACATACGATTGTAAAAAACTTTTTTATTTTAGGTAATAAAATGTTTTATACATGCAACAGATAATTCTCATTCTTTCTGCAAAAATATGTACAAGCCAGAATAAATTTTAATTCAATACAATTTTTCTGTACAAATATCCAAAAATCTAACTACACAATTTTAGAATTTTAAACTGCATTAAAAACAGAATTCGAAATTATTTGTTAGTTGCATTTTCCACCTTTAAATTTCATTTTGACAACGAGATTCTAAACTCAGCCGTAATTTTTTATGTCTAACTTCCCTGTTTAAGTATAGAAGCTTTTGGTAACTGAGTAAAAATGCATCATTTTCTACTATCAATTTCTAACCGCGATTTAAAATAACCATAATAATAAAAAAAAGGAGGATATAGAAAACTTTGACTTTACATATAAAATACATAAATGTAGTATAGCAGATTTAAAAGATAAGATCACATTTTTAGTGAAAAGGCAGAATCGACTAGTAGCTGCACTATGAAATTAAAACAATTGGTTAGGAAAATGTCACAGTATTACAAGTTTATTATAGTTATACAATTCAGATGTTTACTTACTTCCCACTTTCAAAACATAACAAGAACGAATCTAATCTAATCACGCTTGGCAGATGGCCAAGAATCGAATACACGTCGAATGCGCAACAAAGGAAAGAAAGAGTGTTATAAATTAATCTCAATCGCTAAAGAAATTTATAAAATTAGAAAGGAATATGCAATATACTTATTTACAAAATACTGAATTATAAGCTCAATAGATTATAAAATAAATGAAATTACCTTTTAACAAAGATATCCAATGATCCGTTAACTATAACATCTTGCCGCGCGTTCCCGCAAATAAACAAACTGAGGGAGCCAACAGATGTTGCCATTCCACGATTCAGAAATTATTGCTCTGCTCACTTTCAACCTAACAATTTTACATTATTTTCCACCTTCATGATTATTTTAAATTATTATTTTCATCAATAATAAGAAACAAGAAATTGAATAAAAAGTATTTAATTCTGAAGGGGAAAAATGCAATAAATAAATTCATGCAAAACTCAAATTCGATTTACTAACGCTAACAATATTTCTTGTACAAAGAGGATTGTAACATAAAATAAAAGAAAAGAGCACGTTCGTGGAGTACTTTCCTTTTACTGTAGTTACCACCAATATTTACAATTTTTTCTAATTCTGGAATAACAGTGACTTTATAAATACGCACAGCTGAATATTTGAAACGCCCGCGTTATCCTCAAAGTCCCCTCTCCAACAAACAAATCTGAGTCAGGGCCGCCTCGAAACCTGGGCCCAATAGCATTGCACAGAAGGTGCCATTCCCCTCAGGAACAACATATCGGAACCCATTTAAGTTCGGAGAAATTATGTATGGAGAAATGGAAAACAACACGTTTGGTTACTACGCCCTCAGCCCAATGATAGAATAGAGAGAAGTTGCAATACAAAGTTCTAGTAACCAAACCAAAAATAATCAACACATATCAATGGAGTGCATTCGATAATAGAAAATCAAATAAAATTTAATCTTTAAAGCTTTACACTTGGATAAGCACTAGGCCTAAATGAATTGTTCATTTCGAAAAAACTCTTTGTCAAGTTCAAGTATTTAATCAAAATGAACACAAAATGCATGTTTCTGATATTAGAGATAGATTATATATATGTACATATATATATATATATATATATATATATATATATATATATGTATATATATATATATATATATATATATATATATAAATATATATATATAAATATACATCTGCATTATGAGTTTTGTTCCAGAGATAACAAATAATAAAAAATAATTGTAATCATTTTAAACGTGCTATTACAGAATTTATAGTTATTATCCATGATTTTGTCGTCTTAGAAAAAAGTAAATAGTTTTGCCTCTTGTTTTACTGTGAAGTTTTAAATAATATTATTCATTGTCCTACTATACTTTCTTGCGTTCTTGGAGTTTCATATGACCTGTTACCAATATTAGATATGAAAACAAGCAAAAAAATAAAACAGCAATTGCATTAAGAGATTTTTTTGTATATAAATTTATTAACCTCCTTGTTACATATTGTGCGGATATTGATATTTTTATTTTGACGCCTGTCATTTTTTGCAAATGCCAGTTTTAATGCTCTTAGCTTTTTATTGTTTAGTATTCTAGTATTTTATGTTCTTTGAGATTACTCTAATTGAATTTTATATGCAGTTGCCACTTAAATTGCATTGAATTAAATTGAATAAATACGTTCCAACCGGGATATATTTTAACCGGGTTTTTGAAAATATTTATAGTAAATGTGTCATTTTGATTGTAAACTTACTTTCTTTTTCCAGAAATACATTTTCATGAATTCTTAAAGCGAAGAAATTTTCGAAGACATTTTAAAAGTACTGGAGAATCCCTATAATAACTTTTCAATCAAACATATCTATTAAAATGCGTTCTCTCTAAACTTTTTTTTTGCAGATGATAAAAAAATTTGGTAAATTTTTCGTTGAGCAAAAATTGTGTAATTTTAATTTAGTGCAAGCAATCAACTATAATAAACTTTAATTGCGACATCTCAGTTACCACTGATTACACTATCAGTTTCTTTTTTTTTTTCTTTTTTTAGAGAGGAAAAAGTAAGAAAGTTTTATATTTATTTAATACTTTAAAGAATATAAATTGTATTGAAAATAACATTTCAATAAGATGCTGAAAATCAATCATTTATGATAAAATTCAATGCTATTGTCATTTTTTTACATATGTTCAAAATTCTTATTGTAACCCACAAGAACCACTGATATTATTATTATTATTTTCTAATTATCGGATATTTTATATTGGAATTTTTATTTAGATAATTTCATTAAATATTGAAACTATATCTACTATACTTGCAAAATTATATATATATATATATATATATATATATATATATATAAATAAAAATTGAAAGATTTTAATCGAAAATTATGCATAAACTACTGTATGTATTATATATATTTATACATATATATTTATATCTATCTATCATATATATATATCATCTATCATCTATATATAAATATATGTAATATATATATATATATATATATATATATATATATTCATAGTTTCGAAGATATTAATGAAAGTAAGGTGAAGAAAAAAATCCGCTCTGACAGATACTTTTTAATTTTCTTTCGAAAAAATAATTTTTTTCAAAATATTAAAATATTCGAATCATATTTATATATTCTTAATCTGGACCATATTTCCGACAAAATAAGAAAAATTATTTACATTTTTACTTTCTCATACGTAGTATTGAGAAAATATTGTTTCACTAAAATTTTATATTTCGAGATTGTGATGCCAATTTATGTTTTAGGGCCCCTGAGCACGCTTTGATTATGTTTGGAGTGATGTCTGTCTGTGCTCGATTCTTTTTGTGTACTCAATAGCTGTTACAAGTATTAATGGATTTTTATGTAACTTTATATTCTGATTTCGTGTATACGAAAGTCGAGTTGAGCCTTTAAATTTCCAATAGATTCGGCACACATAAACGTCCCCGGCCACACAAACAGCTGCCATAAACCTCCGGGTTGGTCGTGTGGTCTGGGCCTTCTACACATAAAGGTCCAAATTGTTTACATTTTCGTAATGCTCCGATTTTCGCTACTGATACTCCAAGCATAGATGCATGTTATTCACATCCAAATATAATTTAACTTAATTTTAGAAATAAATAACTTTAGTGTCAAAACTTTTTATTTAGATTTAGTAGATTTTTGCTAGATTTTCAAGCACTTTCAAAAATGTATGTGAATAAATGTTGCGAAATTATGTAGTATATCGAAAACGATGGAAACAAGCTGCTTCGAGAGTTAAATGAGGAACCAGCATAAAAAAAAAATTCCAAACATTCGTTCAAATTGTTGTAAAAATGCCAAGTCATAAAATACTACGAAAGAAAAACAGATTTGAAAAACTACATGAGCTATTTTAACTACATTCAATTTAATAATACCAGAGAATTAAAAATTGTAAAAATAAAAAATATATATAAAAAATACTGGCTGTCTACTTCTGTTCTTGGAACATTCTTTTTAATTGTTCAGCTTTTTTCCTTTCATTTTCAATCTAGTTTGATCAAATGTTATTTGAATTTAGTTGATAAAGGTAGCTCATATAATTTCCAAAACTAGTTAATTCCTTCGCTTTTTATTCTTTTAAATTCCGCATTCTTTTATTCCTTGGTATTTTAAAGTGTTTTTTTCAAGATTTTTTGAGCTGAGTAGATGTGTGTTTGAACACAGCTTTTGAAACCGTTTGAACAGTTTATTTTTGTATATACGCTATATATTAAGAAGCTTAAATTTACCGTGTTAATATTGCAGCAGCATTTGTACCATTATTTGATTGAACTAATACAGGGTACTGAAAATGATCAGATTGATAAAAACAAGAACTTTGAACCTCGAAATAGTAGATGTATTCATATTCATGAATTAAAACCCGACAAAAATAAATCTGATGAGAGCAGCACATGACTTTCCCTATATTGCAATGAATTTACTACGTTTACAGTAAAAATAAGACAGGTTATTCTTACAGTAGATACTTATATTTTTCCAAGATATTGAATTGTCGTCAATGAGTCGTCATTTTTATTGATTTAGCGTCATTTTTATCCATTTGAGGAGATTTTCGTTAATTTGGAAACATTAAAAAAAGTTGGCGCCATTCAGCTAAATTCGTTGCCAAAATCTCGCCAAGCGTTATGGAGGAGAAATAAGTTATTCTTATAGCAGATAAATGACTATTGGCGTTCAAATACAAAAGTAATACTCAGAGTATCTTTTCCCAAGAATGAAACGAGCTAGATCCACGAGAATGATGTCACCCAATTTATCGTATGATATTACATATGAAATATGAACATGTTTCTCAACAGTCAATATTTTTTTTCAATTTATGCGATTTTTTGATAAATTTATTTGAAAAATGTGCAATATCTCGAGAACAGTTTTTGCTAGCGTTCCAAAGTTTATGTCAATCGTTTTCTAAGGAAAAATTACATAAGATTTGTCTATTTGCGTAACTTTATTAAATGTTTTGATTTTTTCAAAATTTCTCTTTAAAATTTAGGGGGGGGGGGCGGGTCTGAGCTTTTGATTTTGTTGAAAAACAATAGGTTTTCCGTATTCACGGATTGAATTTTTTGTACCAAATTTCATTCGAATTTCTCCATTCGTTCGTGAGATAATGTCTCCACAGACTCATTGACACACACACACGCACGCACGCACACACACACATACACGCACGCACACACACACATACACGCACACTTTCACACACACATACACACACACACACACAGACATCACCTCAAAAACGTTTGATTCGTGTTCAGGGATGCTTGAAGAGTGTTCTCCCGTCGAAAACTCGAATTTAAATTTTCGAGCGAGTCGCAATACTTTTCTTATACATTATACCATATATATAAGGAAAGTAAAAATAATAGATACATAAAAAATAACTGCAGGTGTTATATATATATTGTAGTATCGGTTTTTTATAAACTCTTAATTTTACTGTTTTAAATGTGTTTTCATGCTGAATGTAAATATAAATTATTCTGTGTTAAATGTTCGTCTGCAAAATAACCGCACTTTTCATCTACTTGCATTTTTCGGGGCTGTGAGTTCCGGTTTTGAGGAGTATGTTATATGTATTGGTTTGTTTTTATTTAATTCTTTCTTTTTCGAAGCTCCTCTGAAAGCGAGTGCTGGATGGCGTGATATTTGTTGTGACGTCAGATTTGGTAGCGGTTGAAAAAATATATAACAGAAATCTCGTCGATATAAAATAATGACTTCAAGTGTCTATGAATAAATATAAAGAATGCTGAAACATTTGCGTTGTATAATACATTTAACATTTATATGAATCAAGTATTGTGTTGAAAAATATTTGAAGCGAAGTGATTTAACATCTAATAGCTGTTTTATGATGATTGGGATGTTATTATATTTTAAAACATAAATTAAAGATTTTTTTCTATATTATGATGAAAATTATTTTGTATACATATCTCTACCATTTTATTAACTTGGTGAGTCCTGGCGGTTATCATCAAGGAAGTCGAACCTCTGGGGTTATATTTATTGAACCACTATTACAGTATCATAAACATTAACATATGTATTTATATGACCTGATTCATGTCCGGAACTTATACTTTTACATGTGATTACGTCGGCACTTTTACAATATAAATTGAGAAAGAGATGCATCGGTATAGGTTCACGACATAACGAACTTTTCATTCCGAAAATCGATAAAAATGTTATAAAAAGATAATTACGTTATAAAATATTACAAAAATTCCTATATTTATGTGGATATTTATATAAATGCGAATGCTATCGTTTACAAGATGCACACATACGCCTTTCTCACGATATATCCCGATTTTGATCCAAAATAAGAAAATTCATAAAACATCGAAAAAACTCACTATTATCAAATGAATGAACGTTTTATAAATATTTTTAATCTGAAATTAATGAACAACATTGTTTAGAAGTCATCTCGAGCCGTTCTCGGATACGAGTTTTTCAGTCTATTTTAGGCTTTCGTTGCTCATCTATATTTATTTATCCGTGCCCGCACGTAAGAGGTCTGTCTGCAAGGCCGAAATCCAGATTTTCACCCGGATAGACCCGAAATGTTAGTGTTTAAACCCAGCCCGAATCCAAAGAAACGTATAAATGCACGATCCGACCCGACCCGAAGACTAATGAGTCTCAGACCGATATGATTTGTATTCAAATATGTTAAAAACACAAATGTGGGAAATTTTTCTAAGAAGAATTGAGATAAAATCTTGTTTTTTAAGCATTTATCTTCGCGTAGGTGAAATAAACACAGTAATTTAATATACTTAATTAAAATTAATTTCTTCTTCTTCGACCCAGACCGTCCGACCTACCAGAGAGGTATAAGGTATATGTTTGAACGGCCGGGAAGTGCCACTCAATTTAGACCGGAACCCAGTGGAGGAGGCATCCACAGGGACCGTACTCTCCTTCCCCTACCACCAACCTCTTGAAAGGACTTACAGACCCATATGTTTAAAGTGATCGTATTCCGCGTGAACACAGCGACAATTTTCACAGTGGCGGGAATCGAACTCGGCCCAATCGACTGCAATTCCCGCACACTAACCACTGGCCGTCGCGCCCCTTAAAATTAATTTAAAATTTTCTCAATGAATATAACTGGTTCGAGAACTCGTTGGTCCGAGCGTATCAAATAAAGCGTTGAAAACAAAGCTTGAGACCACTACCGCAGATGGAATGATAAACGGCATTCTTTAATTTCCCGCCTCTAGGATTATCACCTACTAAGTTTGTTGATAAATACTACAGTAGAATAGCTTCGTCAAAACTATCGAGCAGCTGCGGTTGCAACACGTAAGCAATTAATTTTTGAAGTAGAGGTAGAGGTCACAGTAAAATATTGTATGATGTTCTCTGCGACATTCGTGAATGGAAGTACTTTTAATTTTACTCATTTTCGTACATTTTAGCTTTATAGCTTTTCTTAAAATTACAAGTTTTAAAGTTTTTAACTAAAATTGCTACTTTTAGCGATTTTAAATAAAAATATACATTTGAGCAATTTTTTAAATTGCAAATGTTAACGTTTTTCTTAGAAATTGTGAATTTTAGAACCATTACTCAAAATTAATGAATTTTAATGTTTTTCCCCAAAGTTATGTAAATGTGAGGGAGTGCTTCGTCGGAAATATCGCGAATTTTGGTGCAAAAAATTCTAAGCAGACATATTTTATTATTTTAGTACAAGTTAAAAAGTGTTTGAAGTCCTAAGAAAGCCCTTAAAATTACTTATTTTTTTACTTTTCAAAGTAGTATCATAGTATTGCTTTATGAATATGAAGTTTTATAAATAGTTCTCTATAATTGAAATTTTGCTTTTCCCAAAAAAAGCAATATCTCAAAATAATCGAGAATTTCACAAAATTTGGTAAGCTTATTACTTTCCTTACACATAAGTAGTATAATGTATAAGAAAAGCATTGTGATGGGATCGAACATTCGAATTCGAGTATTCGACGGGAGATCACGTTTCATGCATCTCTGAGCACGAATCAAACGTTTTTGTGGTGATGTCTGCGTGTGTGTGTATGTGTGTGTGTCTGTGTGTGTCCTTGAGTCTGTGGAGACGATATCTTACGAACGAATGGAGAGATTCGAACTAAATTTGGTACAAAATTTACCATCTGTGAACACTGGAACTATATTGATTTTAGACGCATTCGAATGTTCAGAACAAACACCCTCAAATTTTCGAATGAAATTTGGAAAAATCGTCAAAAAATAAAAAATTTTAATGAAGTTACGTAAATAATCATTTTCTAAGTAATTTTTTTATTATAAAACGATTGACATAAAAATTAGAACGCTAGTATAAACCGTTCTTGATATATTACACATTTTTCAAATAATTTATCCAAAAATCATATAAAATAAAAAATAATATTATTTATTGTAAAATAGTTTTACTTTTCATATGTAATATTACGCGATAAATTTGTTAACACCATTCTCGTCGATTTTGCACGATCCATTCACGAGAGAAGATACTTCGGTGCTAGTTTTTTTATTTGAACGCCAATAGTTATTTATCTACTATAAGAATAACCTATTTCACATCCATATAGCGAAATTTTAGAGACAAATTTGGCGAAATATCGCCAACTTGGCAACTTTTTTAAATGTTACCAAATTGACGCAAAAGTCGCCAAATTGGTAAAATTAACGCTAAATCAATGGAAATGACGACTAATTAAAGAAAATTCAATATCTTGGAAAGAACATAAAAATCGACTATAAGAATAAATTTATTTCTCCGACGATCCGTCCGTAACGCTAGCCGAAAATTTTGGCAGGATATTGCGAACTTGGCGACTTTTTGAAATGTTGCCAAAGTGAGGGAAATGTCGCCAAATTGATAAAAAAGACGCCCAATGGGAGGTAATGATTTGCAAATTTTGAATTCCGTCGTATGACGGGCATACCTTCTAGTATATAAGAAAAATGTTATTTTCTCCGTTTATCTGTAACACTTGGCGATACCATTGGCGAACTTATTGAATAATCTAGAGGGATATCGCCATCTTGTAGATATTTCGTTACCGATTGACTAAAAGATCGTCAAAGTTATTGAAAATGATACCTAATTAATGAATTAATTATTAAAATATTTTCATATAAAGACTGTATTGCTTATTGAGGATTCTATCAATATAAATAATTGTTAATTTTGAGTTGTGAAATATAAGTTAATTGGGTTCTTTGAAATAGTTATGCAATCATCCGGAAAAGGGTCAAATGTTCAATTCAACGTTGAAAACACTGTCCCGTAGATCTTTTAATCATTTTTTCACTGTGAAAGAGGCAAATTCATAAGGTCATATGCTGCCTACATCAGATTTTTTTAAATTTAGAAATGAATTGCATCATTAACAGAACGAAAACATACGCCATTCTCGAGATATAGTGCGTTTTCCTTAATCTTTTCAGTATAAAGGTATAGTCAAAACAACAGAGCACAACGGAGTAATCGAATTATATGAAATTATGTATTCTTACTATACTACTTCGGTAACAACAAAAATGTTATCAATCTGTGTTTTTGTCCTTATAATATCAAAATTCGTTCAACTTCAGGAAACATAATGTATGATTTAAATATCTAGTATAATATATATATATATATACCGTAGCATACTAAAAAAATATGAAGGATACTTTGCAAATATGCAAATATAAAAAAAATATTAAATAAATAGGAATGACAATGCAAAATACATTTAATTTATTGCGCAAATGCAGCTAATAAATAAAATGATTTCAAAAATAATAATAGTTTGAAAGTCCAATGAAAGAAAAGTGAGAAGCAGTAACTCGAAAAACTTGACTTTCCAACAAGCCTAGAAAATAAAAGTATAAATCAGAAAATCTAATCAAATGGAAAAAAATACAAATTTCGGATCATCAAGTTAAAGAAAATCACAAAAAATCAATGGTATGGAATCGATAAAAGGAAAACAAATGAAGTCCAAGCATTAATGCTATACACGTGGACAAGGGCTAGGCCTAAATCATTGATTTGTTCACTTCTCCAAAACTCTTCCTCGGGTCCAAGTATTTTGTCGAAGCAAACACAAAAAATGTATGTTTCTGAAGAAATAGATAGCTTATATCTATAAACTATTTCTACTTGGACAACATACATAAAGAAGAAAAAATAAAAGGAAACAAGAATACCCGGAAAATAACACTACAAATGCACGAACCTGTCGAATCCGGGAACACAGAATGAAGAGATCAGTGTTGCCGTTCGCAAAGGAAAAATAAATGATCTACTGTTGCCATTCGTAAGAAATAAATAACGGCAATGCGAAAAGGCAAGAATAAGTGATAATATACAATCAGAGCTACTAAAAGGAGGAGTTAATAATAGAAAGGCTAATGTTTAAATGGAAGTAAAAATAAAAATATTATTAATACAAGAGAATGGAGATGTCAAGCTAATATAAAAACTATGAATAGAATTCATGAAAGTCCAGTTAATCTAAATTTTTTAACTATATCATTCACAAAATAAGAGGGGTATTTATATAAATTGTTGGTAATTTTTAGATTATTTATATATATACCATGAAAATTTTTATCAGATAATCCATAAATTCTAAAAAGCAGATTAAGTATAATATTTCTAAACAATAGAATCGAGTTGCAAGAATTAAATGGTAAGATTTTATGAATGTTAAAATTAAAATAGTCTTTTTTATCATATAAATTAGTAACAATTCTATTAGAAGGTTCAATAAAAATATTTAAATCCAAAAATTTAATATTATTTCTAATAGTAGCTTCATTAGGAATAAATTCCAAATTGTCTGGATAAACATTTTATTTTGTAGGCTTGTTAGAAAGTTAGGTTTTTTGAGTTACTGCTTCTGATTCTTGTTTCATTGGTCTTTCAAACTATTATTATTATAATATATATTACCAAGTACGTCTCAGGGGTTCCACAAGGTGGCTGCAGTTGCAGTATGTTAGTTCATTTATACTTTTATCATTATGAAAAATCTTTTACTTCAACAGATTATAAAATTTACAGATATTAATTTGATTTGTTTAGTATTTACTGATAACTATGCCATAGATATAGATTTCTATCCGGATAGTTTGGAATTAATTGCTAATAAAGCTGCTATTAGTAATAATATAAATTTTTTGAATTAAAATCTAATTATTGAACCCACTACTGGTATAGTTACTAATTTATAAGATAAAAAAGACTATTTTAAATTTAACATTAATAAAATCTTACCATTTAATTCCTGAAACTCAATTCAATTATTTAGAAATATTACACTTAATCAACTTTTTAGAATTTATAAAATACCAGATAAAAAATGTCATGCTATGCACATTATTAACCTAAAAATTACTAGTAACTTATATAAATATCCAGTATATTTAGTGAATAGTATAGTAAAAAAGTTTGGATTAGCTAAATATTCTTAAAATTCTCTCCTCAGTATCTTATATTAGTCAAACATCAACATTCTCTTGAATAAGCATTACAATGTATTAACATTCCCTTATACTTTAATCTCTGTTTTCTATTATATCATTAGCCCCTTTATTATGTAGCTTTTACAGTAGAATATATCCAATTTTATTACCTTTTTGGAATACTGTTATTTATTTCTCACGATTGGCAACAGTAGATCTGTACTTTTATCATTTGCGATTGGCGACATTGGTCTTTTTATTTATTGCACGAATGGATTAGACATTTACCGGGTATTTCAGGTATTCTTGTTTTCTATTTAATTTTTCAATCTTTGTGCTTGTCTTCCAAGTATTGAACATTTATAGATATAATCTATCTCTCATTTCAGAAATAAGCATATTGTGTGTTCATTTTAATTAAATACTTGGATCTTTCAAAATTAACAATTTTTAGGCCTAGTGCTTATCCACGTGTATAGCTTTAATGTTTGGATATTTTTTGTTTTTCTATTTTCGAATCCACACCACTGGTATTTGATGATATTTGTTGATTATCTTTAATTTGCTGACTAGAAATATGCATTATATTTTCCATCATGATTGATGATTCTGTTTCTAATACTTCTTTTTAATTTGTAGGCATGTTTTAAGTTAGGGTATTTTGAGCTACAACTTCTCGCTATTCAATCTTTGAATTTTCATATATATATATATATATATATATATATATATATATATATATATATATATATATATATATAATAAAAGTTTGAAAATCCAATGAAAAAGTAGAGAGAAGCTTCAAAAAATCCCAACATTAAAAAATGCCTTACAAATAAAAGTATCAAACAGAGAATCATCAATCAAGTGGAAAATAAAATGCAAACCTCTAGTCATCAAGCTGAAGACAAACAAAAAACATCAATGGAAATGAATAGATAAAATAAAATAAAATAAAATCCAAGCATGAAAGCTTTATACGTGGACAAGCCCTAGGCCTAATAATGAATGGATCATTTCGATAAAATTCTTCATCGAGTCCAAGTATTTTAAAAAAATGAACACAAAATGCATGTTTCTGATATCAATGATAGATTATATCTATAAGCACTGACAACTTGGACAACATGCATATATATATATATATTTTCTTTCAAAATTTTAAGAAATATGAAATGTGCTTCGATTGATTTGTATGTACAAAATTGTAAAGTATCTATGTCAGACTATTTTATGTGCATTATCATATTTTAATATTGGATTTTCTTTGGTACATATAAAGTACGTTAAATGTGGCCCCCACAACCAGCTGCTTTTTTATTTTAAAGTTAAATACAATTTTGTAAATTGTCAAACTACACAATAAGATATTTTTTTATAAAAATTCGGTCATTGACCATAAATTGAAGTTAGCCATACATATTATTGGACAGTTTTCATTTATAAAAATAGTTATGCACAGTTATTACCTTATATTTACGTTGCCCGTAAACTACACTGGACATGTTGTGGTTCGGTGCGAGACGCGCAGCTTGTGATCACTGTTTCATGTGTCGCTTAGAAAAACGACAGTTAAATGAAAGCAGTTATAGCTGAAGGTAAATACGTAGTGGGTGTACAAAATGCTTTTTCTTGAAAAAGAAAAAAATATATAAGTTCTTAATCGTGAATTTCACAGTGTTATCAATACATGATGTTGAGACCCAGACCGTCCGACCTACCAGAAAGGTGTAAGGTAAAATCAATACATGATGCGAAATACCAGACACAACAGTGACCTTTATATAGCTATTGTGCTCTGATTTAAGCAGCAGAAATAATAATAAATTATTACAGTGCCGTCATAGTTTTGCCAATACCACTGCTACGTTGCATTATAACATTTATGGTTAGGGCCGAAAACAACACAAAATATAGTTACAACAATGTTACAGTGTCATCAATGAGCGATGTTATTTAGAAATCACAACTGTTACGTCTCATTGTAATAATAATATTCAGTTGTATAAAAGTCACAAAATATAGTTGCATCAATGGCATAATGTGCAATATGCAATATTGCATATAAGTCACAACTATGACGTCATATTGTGACATTTATGTTTATTTGCAGACAAGTTACAAAATATAGTCACAGTAACCTCACAGTGTCACTAATTATCGATGCTGCATATAAGTCACATATGTGACGTTGCATTATTATGTGTTTATCAAGTGATTGAAACGTCACTAAATATAGTCCCAATAAAGTCACAATGTTACTAATACTCATCGTCGCCTAGAAGTAACAACAGTGACGTCGCATTGTAGCATTTATGTTCAGTTGCAGATACGTGACAAAATATAGCCACAATAATATCATGGCGCCACCAATTAGCGATGTTAAATTTAAATCACAAATGTGACGTCACGTTGTGACATTTATGTTTAGTTGCAGATACGTGACTAAATATAGTCACAGTAATGTCATGGTGTCACCAATTAGCGATGTTAAATATAAATCACAAATGTGACGTCACGTTGTGACATTTGTGTTTAGTTGCAGATACGTGGCAAAATATAGTCACAGTAATGTCATGGTGTCAGCAATTAGCGATGATAAATATATATCACAAATGTGACGTCACATTGTGACATTTATGTTCAGTTGCAGATACGTGACAAAATATAGTCACAGTAATGTCATGGTGTCACCAATTAGCGATGTTAAATATAAATCACAAATGTGAAGTCACGTTGTGACATTTATGTTTAGTTGCAGATACGTGACTAAATATAGTCACAGTAATGTAATGGTGTCACCAATTAGCGATGTTAAATATAAATCACAAATGTGACGTCACGTTGTGACATTTATGTTTAGTTGCAGATACGTGGCAAAATATAGTCACAGTAATGTCATGGTGTCACCAGTTAGAGATGTTAAATATATATCGCAAATGTGACGTCACATTGTGACATTTATGTTCAGGTGCAGATACGTGACAAAATATAGTCACAGTAATGTCATGGTGTCACCAAATAGCGATGTTAAATATAAATCACAAATGTGACGTCACGTTGTGACATTTATGTTTAGTTGCAGATACGTGACAAAATATAGTCACAGTAATGTCATGCGGTCACCAATTAGCGATGTTGCATACAAATCACAAATGTGATTTCACATTGTGACGTGTTAATGAAGGTGCAGAAACTTCACAAAATATAGTTACAATAAGGTCACAATATTACCACTGTGCAACGTCACATACAAATCACAACTGTGATATCACATTGTGACTCATATGTCACGTGATTGCAACGTCACTGTCACACTTGTGACGAACTTTGCTGTATGGGCTGTGTCTCTGTGTATTATCTGTGTATCTAAATTCCGTGCTTATGCAATTACAATAGTTGTGACTTTAAATGATCCCTAAACTTTTATTATTTCTTCAACGAAGCCTAATTTTAACTTATGCATAATGCAAATATCTCAAGCGATTGTAAGGAAGGTTACATAAGAATTGCAGATTTTTTTTCACACAAAATTATTTAGCTCTGGAGTCTGGAATACAAGTTATATGAATAAAATATTCATTGATTTTGCATAGAGAATCAGATGATTTATATTTCGATACAGTTTTAAATATTTAAGTATAATAAATTACTGTAGTACTGTGATAATGTAAAATATATCACCACTGAATGTATCACATTTTAGAAAATTTTAAATGAAATTGCATTTCAGTTGGAAAGTGTTTCATTATCAATGCTTATGCATGATTGATCTTTCTTGTTATTTTTTTATTTTGCAGCACAGTGTATAATAGCTAGACAACTTATTATGATAAATACGATAAATTTATAAAGATAAAAAAACTCAATATTTTAAAGTGGAGACCTGAATCTGTAGCATTAAAATAATTTTTGATTTCATTACAGTTTGAAAAAAGTAAGTTTTAATTTACATTAAAATGTCAATTAATCTTTTAATTTCAAATAAATATTATTTTGTCTATTTTAGAAATTTAAAATCTCCAGACAGAATTTAAAATTCCAAAAGAAATAGCAACTTGATAATTTAATTTACGCTAACCGTTTTGACATTGTTTTTAACTCTGGGTAATAAATTGGATCATGCAAGTGCTTAGGACACGTTTTAACAATTAGTGAACATTGAAAATGAATTAAAACGATATTGAGTAAACTAATATTATACATTTAAGAATAATGCATTTTAAGTAATATCATAAAAATAGAAAATGTATTATATTAAATATGTTAGTGCAAGGTACAACTTTGTATTAATGTTTCGATGTTCAAATAGAAAAGTATATTACTCAATATGCATATTTATATTAATGTATATATATTCTAAATTAATTTTGATTCATTACTTTCCTTATATACATAATGTATAAGGAAAGTATTGTGAAGGGGTTGAAAATTCGAATTCGAGTTTTCGACGGGAGAGCACGTTTCAAGCATCCCTGATCAGGAATCGAACATTTCTGAGGCGATGTCTGTGTGTGTGTTTGTGTCTGTGAGTCTGTGGAAACGATATCTCACGAACGCATGGGACGATTCGAATGAAATTTGGTACAAAAATCACAATCTATGAATACTGGAAGTTTATTGTTTTAAAATACAATCGAATGTACAGAACCCTTCTAAATTTTCGAGTGAAATTTTTAAAAAATCATCAAAAAATCAAAACCTTTAATAGAGTTACGCAAATAGCCACTTCGTATGTAATTTTTCCTTAGAAAACGATTGACATAAATTTTAGAACGCTAGCATGAACCGTTCTCGAAATATTGCACATTTTTCAAATAAATTTATCAAAAAGTCCCATAAATTAAGAAAAAAATATTAACTGTTAAGAAACATGTTCACTTTTCATATATAATGTCATGCAATAAATTGGGTGACATCATTCTTGTGGATCTAACTTGTTCCAGTCACGAGAAAAGATACTTTGAGTAATACTTTTGTATTTGAAAGCCAATAGTCATTTCTCTGCTCTATGAATAACTTATTTCTCTGTACATAATGCTTGGTGAGATTTCGGCGACGAATTTAACGGAATGTCACTAACTTGGCGACATTTTAAATATTGCCAAATTAACGAAAATCTCGCCAAATTGATAAAAATAACTCTAAATCAATGAAAATGACGATTAATTCAAGAAAATTCAATATATTTGAATTCAATATCTTTTGAAGTATCTACTATAAGAACATTAACATTTTTTTAACTGTAAAAGTAGTAAATTCGTTGCATTATATAAGGAAAGTCATGTGTTGCCCACAACAGATTTTTTACATATTAATTTGCATATTTTTTTTATATATGAGCTATTTTTCAAATATTTTATGAAAAATAAAAGTATTACATATCTATTGACAGATATAATTTATTTGAATCTAAATATTAATTTTTAAAATTGGAGAGAAGATACAATAAACACAAGGAACATTTTATCAAAACTTTATATAGTTTTACATTAATTTCTGTATTATGGTATATTCAACGATCTTTGTTAACAAAAACTTTCAGGGTGAAAATCAGATCTCTATTGTATTAAGATATTTTTTTCGTCCTAAATAAGATTGATGAGCTCCTTCATCACTCATATCTATCAAAATGACATATCATGTCTTGTTCCATATAATTAATCTTATCATTTTTGTTCCTTTTTTTTGTAATATCATATAAAAATATTTAAAATAGGAATTTTATTTAGGGAAAATAAAATCAGAAGAAAAATTTGAAATGACTAATTCCTAACTTCAAAAAATATATAGTATATGGAGTATTTTTTATAAACACTTAATCTAGCATATTTGCTGTCATCTCATTTTGTCAATTGTATCATTTGTAGCAATTTATATATAAATGTTGTCCTTAAGTCTAAATTCATATGGTTAAATTATACTAGTACATAAAATGTTTAGATATTGAAATATTTGGCAAATTTTTCTTTCCACCTGTCGTACGGCGTGCACGACATTTTGAAATTTCAATTACAAATGCCATGAAAGTTAATGAACTATCTAAATGCTGCAGAGGGAACCAATGACAACGCATGCATGCATAAACAGTGGTCATCCCCGTCTGCATCAACAACGAATGGTAGATGTGGTAGGAAACAATGGGGGAAAGAAAAAAGCGCCCCAAAGCCGTATTCCAAAAAGTTCAGTCGACTTCAAATTTTCGAACGAGCTAACATCATGTTTCTTGGTTTTGTGGAAAAAGGTACATCGAATGTGAGCGATAAAATGGAAGTTTGTTGCAGTTATGAGATGTGCAACAGTTTCGTACATCATTGAGATTGCACGAATAAGTACTTAACACAAAAGAGTAGAGGTAAATCAACTTTCAATTTGTCACTAATTAGCACGGAAGGCGCACTTTTATCGATTATTCAAATAATGAACAATCAGTTCGTAAGAGTAGATTATATTAACGAGTTCTTAGATATTGAACTAAAAGAACTATTTTGAGTGTCGATTGCTTAAAAGAAACTGTTTTAAAAATATATGTCAATTTTATTATGTGTGTAAATATGCATTAATGAAATATTGTCAGTGTTATATGTCTTATAATAATAGATTTAATAATAGTATCATTACTCAAGATACAATGGATATCTATAACTTAAAATATTAAAATAAATTGATTAATTAAGTCAAGTGTATTTATTTATATATTGTGTGTTCGTCTCTCCAGTTTGAGAACCTGGAGCTTACATGCTCCACCGCTAGAGACGGCATCATAGGTAAGTCCTATAGTGGTAATTTTGATAAGGACAATTTTACTTTATGGCACCACCCTTAAATAATCTTCAATAACACAAAATTATAACTTTTAAGGAACTGGTCAAGATAGCACAAAATGTTATTATCCATAATTTATTGACACAGTTTTATTAAATGTTACATATTTTACATTGCTGAGTTTATTTATAATTATCCTTTTTCTTATAGGTGTGAAAGAGTCACTCCCAAACGAAGAACCTCTCAAAGTTCTTCGTTTTGGATTGACGCTGTCCTACCCGTTAGCAAAAGATTAATAGACGTCACTACACCCTGCTCGTTATCCCGTAACTGCTTTCGTTTTTAAATTTGCCTCCTACACACTGTCCCTCAGCTCGATTAGCGAACTGCTTCAAGCCAAACTAAAGTTCACACCGAAAAAATTTTTATTTCAGTGCGTTTTTCTATTTTCTCTACAAATGTACAAAATGTTATAGTTTCTGCAGTACGAAGCATAGATACAGGAGATGAGACCGCCCATACAGAAGGACGTTTTTCATTTCATAAGTGCATAAAAAGTGAATAACTCATAAAAAATCAAAATTAAGACAATAAAAGTCAATCATGCATAAAGCATTGATATTGACAAACTTTCCAACTGCAATGCAATTTAATTTAAACATATCTAAAATGCGATACATTCAGCGGTAATACACTCTAAGACAAAAAAATCGACGCACCAAGAAATAATTGTCCAAATAAGACAAAATTTGGTACGTGTAATCTGGATGTACAAAAAAAGAAATTACTAGAATTTCAGAACAATTGGCTGATTAATTGCATTGAAAGATCTACACAAAGTGAGCACATCAATATGCGTTGGTTCACCTCTGGCCTTTAAACAAGCTGTTACCTGAAGTGGCATTGATGCATAAAGTTGCCGGATGTTGTTCTGACTGATGTCGTTCTAAATGGCTTCCACTTGGCGAACTAATCCGTCTACATTCTGAGATGGTCGAAGCAACATTCCCATCCCTGCCCAAATGTGTTTAATCGGCGAGAGTTCTAGGGATTTTGATGGCCAAGGAAGTGTGTCGTAAGCACGCAGACAATCAATAGAGAGGCGTGCCGTGTGTGGTCTGGCATTATCTTGCTAAGAAGTTAGTCTGGGGTGTCGTGAAAAGAATGGCATTACACGGGGTCGTAGAATGTCGGCAAGGTATTGCTGTGCTCTCATGGTGGCACAAAGAAGTTTCAAAGAGGGTTGACTATCAAACGAAATTGCACCCCTGACCATAACTCCCT
Organism: Amaurobius ferox; assembly: GCA_951213105.1. NCBI lineage: Eukaryota > Metazoa > Arthropoda > Arachnida > Araneae > Amaurobiidae > Amaurobius > Amaurobius ferox. The sequence goes on from OX578143.1 coordinate 13,200,309, forward strand.
GTTGTCAGGCCGTGTGGCATGTGACTGTGCAACCAGGATCCTGACGATGTCCGGGTTGTCTCCAGAAACGTCTGCGCTGAACGTCGGGACTCAGTTTGAAACGGGAATCATCACTAAAGACAATTCGTTCCCAATTGGAACAATTCCACGTTGATCGGGGCCGTCACTATTGCAATCGCTGTTAACGGTGCATACTGGCCTGTTGGATGTCATTTTAAATGACCTCCAATTGAAGTGCTAATTCGTCTACATTTTGATAATGTAGCAGGCGACGCACCATCTAAGTCCAAATGTGCTCAATAAGCGAGAGAACGCATGTAATCAATAAAGAGGAGTGCCGTGTGTGGCAATATCTTGCTGAAAAGTTAGCCCGGAGTGACAAATTTTTTAATTATCGTGAAACGATTTTTAAGAAATTAAAAATAGTATATCGAGCTATATTTATGAAGTCATATATTTTTTGTAATTTAAAATTGTTGGCATTGGTTTGGATGTCAAATTGTGTGTTTATTACTTGCAAGGGACAAAGTGGTGCTAGATTTTTAAAAATATATTTTCATCATCACTCCAAATTTAATTTCCGAAATTTTTTATTTTCCTGCAAATCAAGACCCTGAGACTGATCGAATGAGAACAAAAACCGAATTTCTAATTATATTAGAGGTGTTCTCCATAATTAAGCAAAGTAGTTTTGAGGGGGAGGGGGAGGTCGAAAGCCCAGACCATCCGGCTCGTCCGAAGACTTGGAGCAGCAAAGTGAATGGCCGGAGGGAGGGGGAGGTATTATTCTTTTACATCCTCGTTCTTAATTCGAATTTTTTTAAATATAATCCCTTTTGACCTAGAAATAAGGCGGATCGAATGACATCGGTTTAAATCCTCGATAACTAAACAAACTGGTTTTGAGATCCCTTTGCATCTTCACTACTAGTTCGAATTCAAAAAATTTTAGATTATTTTCCTTGATCTTGGAGATAAGTCGAATGATCAAATGACACCCATGCAAAGTCTATCAGTCTACTAAGTCAGTCAATAAGTTCAGTGCATATTATCGTTACGAATATGTAAAATGTTTCACAGTGCTTTACCCCTATTCAAATAATACATAGCGGACCTTTGCTCCAATTCAAAGTATTTGCTTTATTCAAGGAAAACACACTTTTAGCCAGTCATTCCCATTGCGTGAATGCAAGGTTGCTATGCTGTGAAATTTAATTGTCAGATTATGCTATTTATCGCCAAATTGATAACTTTTCGTATGCACTAGATATTTTTCTAGATCTAACAAATATTCCAACAGATATGACTTTAAGTTTCTACGGGGAGTATATAAAATGAGTCAGTTAAAGGGTAATCGATGTGTGACGAATTAAATTGAATTGTGACATACTTTAGTGTTTTAAGAATAATATCTACTATTTTATGAAATATCTGAATATATAACTGTTGTTTTATTGTATCTGCCAGTTATTTAATGATCTTGTAAGATAGTTATCGAGCTCCTCACTGGATAGTGTTCTTGTTTACGCTTATTAGTGCTTTAAAATAAAAGTTTTAGTTATCCATAGATTTGGAATCATTCTGATATCCTTAAAGGACACCCATGATTCCAAAGGATACGTCGTGGCATTCTGCAATATCTTGAGGCAAGTGTAAGCAATAATTTCAATAATACTGTACAATTTACTTTATTTGCAGTCTAACGTAATATTTAATGAAAAATGATTCCTTAACTGAATTCGTTTTAGCTATGGATGAAAAGTAAAATTACAATGCATAAAAATCTTATATGGCAGCACGTGGCTTTCCCTACATAATGTAAGTATATAAAGAACATTGCTTTTCCAACCGGGAATCAAACCTCGGATCTTAGTATTGTCCAGCCTATAATGTAACGTTGAGCTACCGAAACGGAATTGCAAGCCCTAACATTCGAAGTGGGCATTGCATTATCCGCCGTCTATTGTCAGATTGACTTGAAACTGACAATTTGACTGACCACCTCCTGCTCTTTTTAATTTAAGTTAGCCTCTTGCTGCTATTATCAACATCCGGGCTAGCTTCCTGCCTGTCTTTGAATCCCCGCTTTTGATTTAAAATCGAATCTCAATATAGTTGAGTCCACTCAATCCATGCTAGTCGTACTAAAGTCACTTTCAGACCACCGCCATTATTACACTAACCTACAGGGCTGATTTGTTAGGGGGCCATTGTAAAGTTCGAGCTCCATTGTAGAGAACTGTCATATAGGGGTGAAAAGTCTTGGAACTAAATTAGCACAACTCCCATTTTATTTTGTTATGTGTATGCTTTATTTTGCGTTTGGACGCCATTATAAAGAGCATTAATGCACCAACCAGGAATTGAATCACGGATCTTCGTACTAGCCATCCGATAGTACGCCAGATACAGCCATCGCACGCCACCGTACAACCATCGTACGCCTTCGTACAGCCATCCGATAGTCGGATTAGCCATCCGACGCTCTACCGGTGAGCTACTGGGGTGGAGTTTCAAGTTTTTATTGTCGAAGTGGACTCTGCAAGTACTTTGCATCTTGTAATGTTAAATAATGACGGCCAAGATACACGGCATATTTTATAGTAACAACTAATATTTTGCGCAAATAAAAATTGATAATTGGAAATATTGCTAACATGCTAAGTATATACGTCATTATATCGAAATAAGTTAATTATTACGAATCCATCAATTTGGCGTCGTTTTTGAAATTTTAGCATCATTTTTGTAATTTTGGCGTCATTTTCGTCATTTTGACACTATATTTGGCACTACGGAAATATCGATTAGTGCTGATATTTCTCCAAATTAGTCACAGGATCTGTCATCAAGCGTTACATATTTGATGATAAGAGACTTTCAGTATTCACCAATTGTAATAATCATAGCAGATTAGGTTCGAAACGCTCCATTCGTACATAAGATCCACATCCACAGGCTCACAGACACACGCGTGAGCAGATATCATCGCATTAAACGTTCTATTCCAATTCAGTTCCACTCGAATTCAAATTTTCGACCCGGTCACAGTACTTTCCCTTTACATTTTACTATGCCAGTAGGGTAAAGTAAAAACTAGTTAAATTATCTTTCGAAAAGAGATTGAAATCGTTGCGATTATCGCGCATAACCACCCGCATTTTCGTTCTATGTCAAAATTAAATGAATAAAAAAATACATGCAATCTATGACTCTGAATATGTCATATTTCAAAAGTCACCTTCCTACCAAGATATGAAGGTGCTTTTCTGGGTCTGTTTACGCATACACTATACAAACATTAATTTTCTTATTATATACAGGGTGTCCCAAAAAGAATGAAACGCGCTGTAATTATTTACCTGTTGGAGATAAGTGGGCAATGTAAACTGCAAAAATGTTGAAAGTCAGGTAGGAAATATGACGACGTTAATAAAATAGTCCTCCCATTCATTTTCAGAAGATTACACTTTTTAAATTTTTATACGACCTTCTTAGATAAATTTGGTCAATCAGATTTTTTTTTTATTTTTACTGCAACAAGATCATTAAAAATACAGGATATCTGTCTTTAAAATCAACTGAAATATGATAAAGAAAAAAAATCTGACTTACCCCACTTTTCCGTACCATATGAAAAACTGTTTCATCAGTGACAATAGGAATCATAAACAAATTGGCGATGGAAATTGTTTAGATAAAAAAATTACTTAAAAGTATTTAATTATTGAAAAAGTACTTAGCTATTGAAAACTAGTAAAGAACCCGTGATTGCATCGTGAGCCTACGCGGAATTCGAAAAAATGTCTCCTAAGTATTATGTTCCAGTTTTATCTTTTTTGTGATATGTCAAAAATTTACATTTCTAATTTGATATATGGTCCCCATTCACAATGTTCAATTTTCAATTAAATATAACTCGCTCAATTTTTATGATACAGATATGCGGTTTTTTAATGTTCTTGTTGCATTAAAAATAAAAGTTCTCTGATTGACCAAATTTGTCTATGGGGGTAGTATACAAATTTAAAAAGTGTAACTTTTTGAAAATTAATGGGAGGACTATTTCATTAACGTAGTCTTATTTTCTACCTAACGTTCAATAGTTTGGCAATTTACATTGCCCACTTATCTCCAACAGGTAAAGAATTAAAGCGCTTTTCAATCTTTTTGGGACACACTGTATAGGGAAATAAATATACTTCACAGCATATATTTACTTATAAATAAATTTATATATGGATGTTTTAAACAAATTGACTTGTAAATATGTACTCCAGAACTATATATTTAAAAGTTGCACGTCAAAAGACTATTCCAAATAATAGTTTCTTGACATATTCTATATGCTTTGTGATTGCCTAAATATTAAAAGTCGCATTTCAATGCTATTCCAAGTAATAGTTACTTGAATATATATTTATATATATTGGTATTTAATCCCCCTGTATCTTCCTTCCGAATCAACTCCTCTTTTGGACTTCGAGTGTGTTGTCTCTCTTGCACTGACGAAAGGAATCCTACTTATCATCCAAACAGTAGTGTGCTGCTTATTGTGTTATTTGTGCTTATTTACGTTGCTCTAATTTTCCTTATCCTTTGCATAAAGTGTATTACTTTCCTTATATACATAATGTATATGAAAAGTATTGTGACGGAATTGAAAATTCGAATTCGAATTCTCGACGGGAGAGCACGTTTCAAGCATCCCTGATCACGAATCAAATATTTTTGAGGTGATGTATGTGTGTGCGGGACAGTGAGACTGTGGAGACGATATCTTCCGAACGAATGGGGCGATTCGAATGAAATTTGATAAAAAAAAGTCATAATCCGTGAATACTGGAAGCCTACTGTTTTTAAACGCAATCAAATGTTCAGAACCACCCTAAATTTTCGAGTGAAATTTTGAAAAAATCATCAAAAAATCAAAACCTTCAATAAAATTACTCAAATAGATATTTCTTATGTAATATTTCCTTAGAAAACGATTGACATAAACTTTAGAACGTTAGCATGCACCGTTCTCGAGATATTGCACATTTTTCAAATAAATTAATCAAAAATTCCCATAAATTAAAAAAAATATATTAACTTTTGAGAAATATGTGCACTTTTCATATGTAATATCATGCGATTAATTTGGTGACATCATTGTCGCGGATCTAGCTCGTTCCATTCATGAGAAAATATACTTTGAGTAAAACTTTTTTATCTGAACGCCAATAGTCATTTATCTGTTAGAAGAATAACTTATTTCTCCGTCCATAACGATTGGCGAGATTTTAGCGACGAATTTGTCGGAATGTCGCCAAATTGGCGTATTTTTTAAATGTTACCAACTTAACGAAAATCTCGCCAAATGGATAAAAATGACGCTAAATCAATGAAAACGACGACTATTTGACGAAAATTCTGTATCTTGTAAAGAATATAAGTATCAACTATAAGAATAACCTATTTTTTATTGTAAAAGTAGTGAATTCATTGCATTATATAGGGAAAGTAATGTGATGCTCACATCAGATTTTTCATTTATTCATCTTCCATATATCGTTTACAAATCTGAAATCTGTGTAACTGACGTTTTAAAAATTTTGCAAAATATATGTACAAAGCATTATCATCTGTGGAAAACACACACATTTTTAAAACACAAAGATAAAGTTATTAAAGTTTATCGATGCGGTAATTACAACATGTAAGGCACAGGACCAGATTAACCAATTTCAACAAACATCCTCGAACTACACCAACCAAATTAAACAAACTTCCAAAATTATCCTCTCGATCCACATTGCTAATTTTAATGCATAATACTCTCTTGACTCGTAATATGACTTTATGCAAATTATGACTTTATGCAAATCATAACTTCCTCTTATTCTTACTGGAAAGAAGACACTTGCATCGGGAAATAAAAGCTCTGAATAAAATTTGTTAATTCTTACTGATGTACCAAATGATTCGTAATATGCGTCACAATCTTTCTTATCATTATGCTTAAATGTAGAAAAGTACTATATGACCATTAACTTTCTTTTTCTTTTTCGTTTTATCTTGTCGAACAACGTGATTCATTTGAATAAAACGCTTAAGTGTCATTAAGAACAACTTTGAAATGACTTCATTTATCTTTTTATTTTTTATGCAATGTCATTCAAATAATAATTCATAACATTTTCGAAATGACATTTTTACTGTCCAATGATATAAAAGATTTTTTTTCATTTTGTCATAAAAATTACTTATAATAATAGTGAAAGAACTAGGGGAAATGTTTGAAATATGCTTTTTATTACTTTCATACAGAAGCATAGTTAATGTAAAAGTCAGAAGTACTATGATAGGTTAAAAAATTCTTAACTCTGATTTTGATATATATATAATTTAATGTTTTAAGCATTTTTAAAACAAAGCAGGCATTTTTAATTTCCCTGCAATGCATGGTAATGTATAGGGAAATTATTGGAATCATGTCGAAAATCGCAACTCGAGTTTTCGACGCATCTGCACGTTTTGAGACCTCTATAATACAAAAACACTATTTTTAGCGTGACGTCTGTGTGTGTCTGTCTGTGTGTCTGTGTGTCTGTCTGTATGTCTGTGTGTGTATCTGTGTGTGTGTGTCTGTGCAATGTATGTATCCACTCTAACTCAAAAACTAATAGACCGAATTTCATAAAATTTGGTTGGTAAGTCACTTGGATGTGACCCTGGTGCTGATTAGTTTTTGGTACGATTCGTAAGAACAGAACTAGCCTTTTTTGCGAAATGGCCCCATAAAAATTTCATTTATCCACTCTAGCTAAAATACTAATTTACCAAATTCCACAAAATTCAAAATTTGTTAAATATGTTACTTGTTGGATATTCTGGTGCTGTATAGAATTTGGTACATTTTGGAAAAGAAGAACCCACCCTTTTTTACGAAATGGCCCTCAACGATATCATGTGTCCACCCTAGCTAAAATATTAATTTACCAAATTTCACAATATTTGGTAGATAAGTTACTTGCGGGAAATTCTGGTGCTGATTAAATTTTGGTACGATTCGGAAAATAATAAACTGCCTTTTTTTTCCAAAACTGCCCGCAAAAATCACCAAAATCTAAAAAAAAATGACTACGTATGTTAAAATGTATCAATTAAATTGTTGTTTCACACTCAATTTTTGACGAGGAAAAGAATATGACACACTCCATTATACTTTAGGACTAACCTTTCTCAAGATATTTGAGATTTATTGCATATTTGTTACACCTCTATCGAAAAAATGTCCAATTACCAAACAAAAACAAAAATTGAATTAAAAATGCAAACTCAGTGTTATTTGCTGCAATTAAACTCAATCTAATGAATTATTGAAAAAATAAAGAAAATATTAATTTAGGTCTGCAGAGAAAAACATGTGCTGCCCACATCAGATTTTTACTTTCCCTGCAATACATGGTAATGTATAGGGAAAGTATTGGAATCATGTCGAAAATCACAACTCGAGTTTTCGACGGATCTACACGTTTCAAGACCTCTAGAATACGAAAAAACTATTTTTAGCTTGGCGTCTGTGTGTGTGTCTCTCTGTGTGTCTGTGTGACTGCCTGTGTGTCTGTCTGTGCAGATTTTGTGTCTGTCTGTGTGTCGGTGTGTCTGTGTGTCTGTGCAATGTATGTATCAATTCTAACTCAAAAACTAATTGACCGAATTTCATAAAATTCGTTAGGTAATTCATTTGGATGTGATCCTGGTGCTGATTAGTTTTTGGTGCGATTTGTAAAACTAGAACCCGCCTTTTTTGCGAAATAGCCCTTTATATATTTCATTTTTTCGCTCTAGTTAAAATACTAATATATCAAATTTTATAAAAATTTGGTAGATGAGTTACTTGTTGGATACTCCGGTACTGATAAGAATTTGGCACTATTCGTAAAAGAAGAACCCACCTATTTTTACGAAATGGTCCGTAAAAATTTCATGTATCCCCCCTAGCTAAAATACTAATTGACCAAATTTCACAATATTTGGTAGATAAGTTACTTGTGAGACAGTCTGGTGACGATTAAATTTTGTTACAATTCAGAAAAGAACAACTTGCCTTTTTTTACGAAATGGCTATCAATAATCACCAAAATCTAAAGAAAAAAAGACTACGTTTGCTGAAATGTATCAATTATAAATTCTTGTTTTATAAGCAATTATTGACGAGGAAAATAATATAACACAATCCATTACACTTTAGGAGTAACCGTTCTCAAGATATTTGAGATTTCTTGCATTTTTGTTACGCCGATATCGGAAAAATGTCCAATTACCAAATAAAAGCAAAAATTGATTTAAAAATGCAAATTTAGTGTTATTTGGTGGAAATAACTCAATCTAATGAATTATTAAAGAAATAAATAAAATATGAATTTAAGGCTGCAGGGAAAGTCATGTGCTGCCCATATCAGATTTTTTTCCCCTGGGGTTGGACAAAATGAGAATATTGACCGAATTTTGCATATTCCCCAAATGCCCCCACCCCACACCCACAACCCCGTCTCTTTAATTTGCATGAAATTAGTTGCGATTGTTCCAAAGGAAGGTTGCCAGAGGTCATGCATTGGTGCTTGAACGAGCTCTACATTTTTTTTTAATTTTTCGAAAGCGTAAAACGAAAAGAAATTAAAATAAAATAAAGTAAAAAATAATAAATATATTATTATGCTACATAAATACCTATTTATTTTTTATAAGAATGTTTATTTAAAAAATAAATGAAACCACTTATAAGACATAAGCATATGCCATTTTTGCTATATTGTACATATATTTTATCTAAAGGGAGAAAACAATATAGTAATTAAATATCCACTTCCATGAGAAGAAATTGAAACATTGTCCCAGTACATCAGCCGTTAAATCATTGATTGTCCAGTTCAAAATGCTGCTATTTCATCCCCAACTCGACAGTGGAACATTTACAATGAAATTCAAATTAACTCTGAAGGCTATATGAAAAGTGATCGTTGTTGGAAAACAAAGCAGATAATACGTAGATGATCGTTAAGATCGGCAATTGCACGCCAATCTGCCCAGACGTAAAATATACTAGGATCAACTGCGGTGAGAAGTTGGAACATAGTCCCAGTAGATCAATAATGGCTGACCAGTTCTAAGATCCGTTGTTCAATCAGTGAGACCTTTATAATGACACTAAAAGGAATTAACCCTGCAGATTATATACAATGATGATTGTGGTTAAAAAAATTCTGATGTGGGCAACACGTGACTTTCCTTATATAAAGCAGTGAATTTACTACTTTTACAGTAAAAAAATATATTATTTTTATAGCAGTTATTCATATTCCTTCCAAGATATTGAATTTTCGTAAATGGGTCGTCATTTTCCATGTCGTCATCATCAATGAGTCGTCATAGATTTAGCGTCATTTTTATCCATTTGGCGAAAGATTTTCGTCAAGTTAGCAACATTTAAAAAAGTCGCCAAGTTGGCGACAGTCCTCCAAATTCGCCTCCCAAATCCGCCAAGCGTTATAGACGAAGAAATAAGTTATTCTTACAGCAGATAAATGAGTATTTGAGTAACACTTTTGTATTTGAACACCAAGTATATTTTTTCATGAATGGAGCGAGCTAGTTCCACGAGAATGATGTCACCCAATTTATCGCATGGTATTACATATGAAAAGTGAACATGTTTCTCAATAGGGAGTAGTTTTTTTTTATTTTACATGACTTTTTGATAATTTTTTCGAAAAATGTACAATATCTCGAGAACGGTTCATGTTAGCGTTCTAAAATTTATATCAATTGTTTTCTAATGAAAAATTACATAAGAAATGTCTATTTGTGTAACTTTATTAGAGGTTTTGATTTTTTGACGATTTTTTAAAAATGTCACTCGAAAATTTAGAAGGATTCTGAACATTCCATTGCGTATGAAAACAATAGGCTTCCAGTGTTTACGGATTGTGATTTTTGTACCAAATATCGTTCAAATCGGTCCATTCATTCGTCAGTAATCGTCTCCACAGACTCACTGACACACACACACACACACAATCATCACTTCAAAAATGTTTCATTCGTGATCAGGAATGCTTGAAATGTACTCTCCCGTCGAAAACTCGAATTCGAATTTTCGACCCCGTCACAATACTTTCCTTATACATTATTGAATATAAGGAAAGAGAAAAGCAGAGAATACGCAGGTGGTCTTTAAAATTGTCAGTTTGATGCCAAACTGACCAGAGGGGAGAGATAATAGAATCCACTGCGATGAGAAGTTGGGTTATCAATGGTTAAAGCGTTGTAAATCAATGGTTAAAGCGTTGGCTGGCCTGTTCTAAGATCCACGATTTGATCTCTTGCTAAAACAGTGTACCTTCACAATGCATTTAGCTAAAAAGGAATGTGAAGCACCCTTGTTAAGAAGTTACCACGAAACGTCATTATATTAAAAATTTTACTTTTCCATAGACAGTGCAATATTTCTTCAATGTTCGAGCGGTTTCTAAATAACATTTGAACTAATAATGAGCAGTATCGAGTTAAAATAATGCTATATATTGTACTTTTTATGAATAATTTTTTTATGACGTATCTTTTCAAATCGTGGGCGCACTCTCAGGATTCAGATGAGTCCAAATTTCTGGATAACTAACTATTTTATTTAAAAGCACCCACATGCATAAACTGGAGCAATGCACAGCGGATAGCTGAAAAAAATAGCAAAAAATAAAACTACCAAATAAAACAAAACGTCATTCTGGAAATGCTTAACTAGTTCACAAAATATCAAAAGATATTTTCGAAACACTAAAGCTATAAATAAATTTTGAGTTTTTAGAATTTTCTGGTTAGTTATATCACTCAAGCCTTTTAAGTACAAAATTGCAAAAAACGCACTCCATTTAGAAGTGGGTAAGCATTTCGGACAAATTTCCTTTTTTTATTAAACTTATTAATGTTTTTATTACAAAAATACCACTATTAATTTTATTACAAAAAATTCTAAATGGTACTTGATATGTAATTTTATGTAATATATATCGTGCACTTTATTATAGAATGTTACTGTGCTCATTAACTTTCAATTCCGTTTATCTCTTTTTCTCATCTGAAAACATGATCCTTTTGAATAAAATACTTAAACTGCATTAATAAATTTCAATTCATATAAATTCGGTAGTTTTTTGTTAATTTAAAAAACAGATGTTGAATATTAACGAAAAAATTGATGTTCCCCAAACATGACATTCGATATTGGGAGAAAATCGTATTCTTATATATAGATCGCTCTGAAAACAATTAAGTAAAATATTTATTTTCAAAACTTATCGTTGGCTTATGCCGAGTTTTCTTTTTGATTGTTATTTTAAATTATTATTTTTTCTTTCTAATTAGAGCCTATGAAGAAGTTCTCAGCAATAGATGGTATGTATAATCTATTGCTGAGAATGTATAATCTATTGCTGAGAGTTTCAGGAGATGTAAAAATCGGCACGGATTTTTAAAAATAAAAAAAATCTGATGTGGACAACACATGACTTTCCTTATATAATGTAATGAATTTACTACTTTTACAGTAAAAAATAGGTTTTTCTTATAGTAGATACGAATATTCTTTCCAAAATATTCAATTTTCGACAATTAGTCGTCATTTTTATCCATTTGGCGAGATTTTCGTTAATTTGGCAACATTTCAAAAAGTCGCCAAGTTGGCGACATTCCGCCAAATTCTTGGCCAAAATCTCGCCAAGTGTTATGGATGAAGAAGTAAGTTATTCTTGCAGCAGATAAATGACTATCAAATACAAAAGCATTACTCAAAGTACCTTTTTTCATGAATGGAACGAGCTAGATCCACGAGAATAATATTATCCAATTTATCGCATGGTATTACATATGAAAAGTGAACATGTTTATCAATAGGAAATATTTTTTTCTATTTTATATAACTTTTTGATAAATTTTTTGAAAAATGTACAATATCTCGAGAACGGTTCATGTTAGCGTTCTAAAATTTATGTCAATCGTTTTCTAATGAAAAATTACATAAGAAATGTCTATTTGCGTAACGTTATTAGCGGTTTTGATATTTTGACGATCTTTTTCAAAATTTCATTCGAAAATTTAGGGGGGTTCCGAACATTCGATTGCATATAAAAACAATAGTGTTCCAATGTTTACGGATTGTGATTTTTGTACCAAATTTTGTACGAATCGGTCTATTCCTTCGTCAGTTATCGTCTCCAAAGGCTCACTGACACACACACACACACACACTTTCACACATACACACAGACATCACTTCAAAAATGTTTGATTCGTGATCAGGGATGCTTGAAACGTGCTCTCCCGTCGAAAATTCGAATTCGAATTTTCGACCCCGTCACAATACTTTCCTTATACATTATGTATATAAATAAAGTAATATGTTTAAGACCAAATCTAGAAGTATTATAGAATCTACATATAGCGCAAATTGTTGTTAATGTAATAAAACTATAAAAACTGTGAGACCGGGATTGGAGTTCACACCAGATTTAGGTGAGGCAGTTTTATGTTCAAAATTTATGGGAGTCTGCAATATCAAACTGTTTTATTGCACCTTGACCCGAGAGGTTAGCTAGACCATAAAACTTAAGATGACGGGGTGAAGTCACGAGAGTGGTTAAAGATGTTTACCAATTGCAAGATGTCTGGTCGCATTACCCTAAAGTCGGCCAATCAGAATCAAAGAGACGTATCAGACCTCGGGCAAAAGGAGGTGGCAACCAAGATATGATATTACACAACTGCTACGAGAAAGACAGTAGTTATGAAAGTAGTTATGAAGTTAGCCAGTTAGTATGTGAGAGATCACGCAGAGATTCTGGAGATAACAGCAAGAGATTAGAGAGAATGCCAGAGAGTAAGACGTCAACGAGCAGCGAGACTGCGGTGATGATTCCATAAGAGGGTGTGCCACAGAGTAGTCCGGATATAGTCCACAAAAAGTGTCCTAATATGCAATTCTACGACAGTCAGAGTCCAAGGAGACTTCAACAAAATGAGAACAACCAGTACGAGTAGCAGCACCGTACTTCGAATTGGCACCAGTACAATGTACAATGATGCGAGTTTTGTGGTCATGTATGTGCTTATTAAATATAGTAGCGGGTCTTAGATTATGTGGATAATAGTAACTGGTTCCACATTTGCTCTCTTCGCTGCAATTAATATGAATAATTGTTGTAATTAATTTAATAAGTAATATATGTTGTTAATATATGATTTTATTTTACAGTTAACAATAGTGCTAATATTGAGTAGCATTATGTTAATCAATATTCTTTTACAGAACTTGCACTGAATATAAATAAGGTGGGTTAACACGGTATTTCATGTCACTACGAAATGTATAATAGTGATCCACGATGTACTACGACCATGTTAAGAATTTAATTTAAGATTATGTTCAGCATAAATAGTTCCTGCGCAACTAAAACATTGATTAAAACATCAGCATACAATACAAAACTAATAATTTCAGATGGCATTATTAATTTAGCATTGTATTTTACTTTTAACAAACATTTCACAGCTTTATTACTAAACCTAAAATAATCGGCAGTAGTCAAACATAGGTGCATATATGCCGACTTCCAAAAGTTGAGAACCCAATGCAAATTTTCATTTTTCCAAAGTGTATTTCAGTATCTGAAAATCGCTGCGGATGTAGATGGCAGTATGCAAGTATCGCATGTTAGAGCCAATCACGATCGACTGTTCGGATATATGCTAATTAGGCAGTCGTTGAAGATGCCAGCATTCTGAAGGGTTTGAGGAGATGTATTTAAATGCTGATACGAAATTTTATAACTTCTATATGATATTGATGATATTCGTGTTTCTATGGCTGAAAGAAGACAAATGACAGATAGTGAGCGCCAGCTTGCTGTCGGACGCATTGAAGCAGGACAGTCAATCAAAGATGTCGCCATTTTATTTTGCGTTAATCATTCGGTAATTTCTCGATTATCGAAACAATTTCAAACAAGTCACACAGTTGTCCGGAGACCTGTGCCCGATCATCCAAGGGTTACCACCCCCTCTGATGATTGGTACATTGCAATAGTAGACAAGCGGAATCGACGAGCGACCTCCACAACTGTTACAACCATGGTTGGAGTGGCACTTGGTAAAACAATATCTGCCAGTTCTGTGCGCTGAAGGCTCCATGTAAAGGGGCTGTACGCTCGAGTACCACGTCTTTTGTTTTCCATTAACCGTCCAAGCCAGAGGGGCAAGATTAAAGTGATGTCGTCAACACGTCAATTGGACTGTGTCATATTGGTGCAACATTCTGCTCACGGACGAGTCCAGATTTGCCCTGGAATCAGATGACAAACGTGTAAGTGTCTGGAGAGAACGAGGCACATGCAATCAGGCCAAGAACATCATCGAACATCACGCATTCAAGGTGGCAGCGTCATGGTGTCGTCTGGAATTTCAATGGGACACCGCACAGAGATGCACAGTTTTAAATGCGGTTCAGTGACGGCTGCGCGGTACTGGGATGAAATCCTAAACCCCATTGCGAGAGTCTACAATGCAGCAGTTGGTCCTAATTTTCTCCTTATGGACCATAATGCCCGTCCCCATTGAACTACCATCTATGGTGAATAACTAGAAAGTGAGGACATTTCTCGTATGGAGTGGCCGGCGTATTCCCCCGACCTTAATTCCATTGAAAACATTTGGGATGCCCTTTAGCGTGATGTCTCTGCACGTTTACCTCCTCCATCCAGTCTCACAGATTTGTAAACTGTCCTATTGGAGCAATGGCTATTGCTCGCATCTGCGATGGTTGATCACCTGATTAAAATCATGAAAAATCGTTGTAAAGTTTGTGTAAAGGTCCGGGGTTGTCACATACCATATTAATGTAAGTTTTGTTTGGTTTGTTTGCCTTTAAACATCATTTTGTTAATGACCCAAATGTAACATTATCATATAACTTACGAAAAGTAACTATTTTTTTCATCTTTGCTCATAATTCTTGTTTTCTTTAATATATAAACACATTTGCACACGGCGTGCACGACATTTTGTAATTTCAATTACGGATTCCAACCAAATAATGAACTATCTAAATGCTGCAGAGGGAGCCAATGACAACACATGCATACATAAACTGTGGTCATCCCCTGCTGCATCAACAACGAATGGTAGATGTGGTAGGAAACAATGGGGGAAAGAAAAAAGCGCCCCAAAGCCGTATTCCTAAAAGTTCAGTCGACTTCAAATTTTCGAACGAGCTAACATCATGTTTCTTGGTTTTGTGAAAAAAGTATGTCGAATGTGAGCAATAAAATGGAATCTTGTTGCAGTTATGAGATGTGCAACAGTTTCGTACATCATCGAGATTGCACGAATAAGTACTTAACACAAAATAGTAGAGGTAAATCAGCTTTCAATTTGTCACTAATTAGCACGGAAGGCACACATTTTTATCGATTATTCAAATAATGAACAATCAGTTCGTAAGAGTAGATTATATTAACGAGTTCTTAGGTATTGAACTAAAAGAACTATTTTGAGTGTCGATTGCTTAAAAGAAACTGTTTTAAAAATATATGTCAATTTTATTATGTGTGTAAATATGTATTAATGAAATATTGTCAGTGTTATATGTCTTATAATAATAGATTTAATAATAGTATCATTACTCAAGATACAATGGATATCTATAACTTAAAATATTAAAATAAATTGATTAATTAAGTCAAGTGTACTTATTTATATTTTGTGTGTTCGTCTCTCCAGCTTGAGAACCTGGAGCTTACATGCTTCACCTTTATTGTCGGCATCATAGGTAAGTTCTATGGTATTAATTTTGATAAGGACAATTTTACCTTATGACATTAATCAAAGCTGTACTTTTCCATTTCGGTTGATTTTACTGTCTGCGTTTTACTTTTGGAAGTCAGTGTAGTTTTCTTGCCACTGCATGCCATATTCCCTTGTATTGATACTTCAAAATAACTTCTTGACGAACGGTAGAACTGGGTTTTTGTTGCACAGGCCGCGCAATCGCAAATATGCATTTTAACATAAGCCGAATTGCAATATTAACGTTGCTAAAGTGTTGCATAGAAATTAATAATTATAAATCTGTAAAATGATTAATACCTTTTATTTGAATATTAATACAGTAAAGCGTTTAGTAATAGTAAATTTGAAATTACAAAATAATTTTTATACCTGAGTTTGATTGGGATTAGCTTTCGGCGACATTCATTAGACATCTTATAGCAATCATTTGAAATATTGCAAACAATACTAAATGGATTCTTGATATCTTAACTCGTTATAGACATACTCTATTAGATAGTAAACTTAAAGTTTGTAATATATAGTTTTATCCCTCAATATAATAATTTCATCCTAAACTATTAAATAAATAAAAGGACATTTAGCGTTAATCAGTATTGGCTTAGAACTAAAAGTAAATAAGTAAATAAATATTTGTTAATAACTGTCCAAATAATATTATTATAGATAATCATATTTCGGTGTTTTCAATTTTAAAATCATTTTTCCGAAAATTGTAGCCGCCCCCTTGTTTGGTCTTGCAAAATATTAATGGAATTCTTAAATTTACGGATTTAAAGATCATTATTCAATATAATATTAACTGCTCATTTTGTTCGAGATAATAAAAGCCATAGTTCTAAATAATATGATGTTAATTCCTTAATTACAGTACGAAGCTTAGCGCACAAACAATATAGAATGAGATCACAACGCAAAATACGAGCAAATGATATGATTACGAAATTCTCCGTTGTTACTTAACTTTAGGGCATGGCCGTATTTAATGTTAATTCATTTTTTAGTGTCAAACGCGAGTTTAAGTTTTGCACAAATTATCAATGTACCACCAGTCATTTTCTCGCGTACTACGGGTTGAGAACAGCTGGGTTAGAAGATGTTTCGATTGAAAGTAAGCAGTGAGGCAATAAACTGGCTCAAACAAAGCAATTGGTATTATTTTTATATGTTAATAACTAGAACGAATTATCTAACGTTGTTCGGGTCGTATAAGAAAACAATCTGCGGCCTTTTGAAATCTTAATTGTTATTATCGTAGAAGCGTGATTTTTTTCAGGGAATGCTTATTATATACTCACAATCTTATAATTAAAAATTCAAACCTCTGTAAAACTCGGGATTTAAAATATTTGAATTCAAAATCCTATTACCGAAGCAGTAGTCGTCTAGAATTCCTGGTTTAACGAGAAAAACGTTTCTGCATGATCTTACCGCCGTACCTCGAATGAAATTCGAGTCGCAATTTTCTCCATGAGTTTTATGGTGTTTTCAGCAATTGCAAAGGAAATCCGAGTACATAAAATAAGTAAAAAACTAACTAGAAATTAATAAAAAACGCTATTTCCGACAAAACAAGTAAAAATTGTTTGCATTTTTTTCTATTAGTTACGTAGATATCAGCATCCAAAGTGTTTACATTTTTCGTAACACTCTGATTTCAACCGGTGATACCACCAGCCATAGATGTTATTCACATCAAAGTAAACAGCGACTGTGCTACCTGGTAAGAGGAAGGAGAATTATTTAAAATCAGAAAAGCGCAAAAACCAGAAGAATTAATTCTTGTTCACGAATACTCAGTATGCAAGTCCCAATCTGACTTCTTAGTCCCCATAACAATAATTACTGTTTGCATACGTTATGTATTGTAGAATAAATAAAAAGAAAAATTGTATGTTTTCAATATAAACGCTTTTAAGAACACGAGTGAAAAAAATAACCTAACGGATAGGAAACATTTATTTTTGTGATTTTATTGGTGATTTGGAATAACTAAAAACATTTGATCTGTTTTTATGGCAAAAGTTCGTGAAGCTACCAAAGAAAGAAATTCCGTAAGGCAGTTTAGGATTTTTTTTTCGCAAGTTTAACTCTGAACAGTAAAGATTATTGAAGTATAATGCACGGAACAGTCCGAAAGGGTTTAATGTTGAAATTATTTTTGAAATCATATCAATAAAATTTCTGTTTTACATACTTTCACATTTTCTTGCACCATATTCACAGTTTTGCTTGTTCAAGTTAATCACCCGTGTATGGGAGTTTAGCACGGTCTATTAATAGTTCATTTTACATACATTGCTCATTAATTATTGCAAAATAGGAAAAACGCCTGTTGTAAACAGCACTTTGTACCCTAACTCCGTACTGTAATGAATTAACATCCTGAAAATCTAAATACTGATATTGACAATGCTAATCAATATCTTACTGACGCTGAATAGATTTTGCAAATTAAATTTCAGCATCTTGAATGTCGACCTAAAAAATCTTTAAAATATTGTCTAAATATATTCATAACTAGCCGCCTTCGGCGACCAGCCTGTTCGCTACCCTTGAAAATTCTGTCAGTGGCAAACTCACTGGCGCAACCTACCAGAAAGGTGTAAGGTAACTATTTGGACGGCCAGGAAGTGCCACCCAATTTAGACCGGAACCCAGTGGGGGAGGTATCCACTGGGACTGGACCCTCCTTTCCCTACCACCAACCCTTCGGAAGGACTTACGGACCCACATGTTTAATTTGATCGTACTCCGCGTGAAAACGAGGGCAGTTTTGTCAGTGGCGGGAATCGAACCCGAGTGCAATTCCAGCGCGCTAACCACTGTGCTACCGCGCCCTGAACCCCGTGGGGTTAACAAAGCTTGGTTTAGTTTAATGACGTTAAAACTAATAATGAAATTTTAAGATGAAAAATTCTAGTGGGTGTTCTTGAAAATTGATTTGTAAAGTGAATGTACTCTAATGTTAGTGAACTGTATAATATTCTAGTGTTTGTGAACCTTTTATTATATAGATTGAACTCTTTTATGAGGACTAAAACCACTTTTAGAAAAATATTGCATTGACTTTAATAAATGCTTTTCAAATTGTATTTGCAAACTACATTATTACATATTATTTCTACAACATCTTGTGCTGAAAGCTATTCATAAAATAATTTACGAAAAGCATTGTTACACATTATTTTTACTTAATTTGCGTAGTTCATTTCGACAATAAGAGCTTGCAAATCTGTCTCAGTAGCTCAATGGTAGAGCATCGGCAGACTAGAAGAAGACTTTCTAATTTATATAGGTAACCCATTGAATTATGTTGTTACATATTTCATAAAAATATAAATTGAAATGTAGGTTTAATATAAAATGAAACTACTTAATTATTTAAAAATAATATTTTATACTTCTAAATATCTGTGTGGAAATGTAGACGTGAAAACTTACCCTGTAGTAACCGTTTCAACTGATTTAACTTTTCTAAAACTCATAGTACCGCATAATTGTTACTGCAGTCTCAACAACAAATCTCAGCACAATGAATTGAATTGAGCAGGATTGTAAGTCAAGGTTCATAAAGAAAAAATAGAAGCTATCGTAAAAGCAGAATTCTGATTGGTTGGAATAACCTCTAATCAGCGAATATGAATGTATGATTTTATCTGACATTATATGACAAGTTTTGTTGCTGCTATTGGTTGTATGGTGTAAAAAACTGGACACACTTATTCAATAATTCTAGTACTTCTCCAGGAGTTAAAACTTTGAATAGCTTTTGGTTTTGATAGATTTTGTAACAACAATTAAGCAGCATTAATCAGGAGGTTGGTATTTTATTAATTGATAACATTTTTATACAAAAATTAATGGTAGATGTTTAAAATGTATGAAATCTATTTTAATCAGAAAAATATTACGTCGACTGTGATTCTGTGAAATCCGGTTCTACTATAGCTGTTTATACTTACAATATGTTTAAAACAAAAAATTATATCTGGATGTTTTTTTTAATAATACTAAAACGTTAAAATAAAAAAACATATTATGCACGTATTATTCCAACGAATTGTGTATTTTTAAGTACTTTTTATAAATGGCTTTTGAACGTAACACGCAGATTAAATAGCATTACAACATAATGCCTTAATTCTGTTCTGAAATTTTGCCAGCAATCTAAGAGGTTAAAAAGTGCGTTCTTATAAATTGCTATATCTTTTTCTGTTTCTCCAGATCTTAAAAAGCGCCAGCCATTAAAGTTCACAGCAAGTATTTTTTTATTTTTCATTTTGTTTTTTCTTTGATCACCATTGAATGGCATTAAAATGACTATAAATTACAAATTTTACTTCTATATATAAGCTTTTGATTAGACTAAGAGAGCTTTAAAAATAAATGTTATGCAAAAAGTGCATTAATATATTTCAAATCCAAGCTTTTGCAATCAAATACCCCCCCCCCCCTCTTTACTTTAATGAGAGATATTGCAAAATAATGTTATGACAAAATCTTTACATTTTTCAAATGCCATATTATATTTTGATTTTTGATATTGCATATTTAAATCTTGTGGCTCAAAATCTTTCTTACAATAACTGATTATGTTATAAAAATATCTTATTCTTTCCATAACATATTTTTAAAAAAAAAAAGTTATAAAACTAAACAAACTTCGTTAAAAAGCAGTATCGACAGGTTTCTAATTCAAAAACCATCCTTCTTTGCCAGGTCTCACAAGAAATGAAAGCTTCACTCGTGACAGCAAGGTCAGCTACTGATGTAAGAACAGCAAACATGGCTGAAGAAGGAAAAGGCCGAACAAGAGCGATTCAGCAGCGAGAGAAATAAGAAAAAGTAGAAAATCCAGGAGAAAAGAAAGAGAGGTGGGGCACAGCGAGTAGAAGGTAAAGTACCAAAGAGGAAAATGTACGTCCAATAATGGATTCAAAACACATATTGTTAAAAAAAAAAACATTAAAAATGGTAACTAGCCGCTTTAGGAATCTACATGAATCGACCAAATCAGTGGTAAAAATAACATATTCTAAACAATTGTGAAAGATAAATAGAACAAATTACTCTTTTGGAGGATAAAAGAGCAAACATCGGCAACAGGGCAGAAATCGGAAAAAGGAGGAAGATTACCGATATGAAA
Organism: Amaurobius ferox; assembly: GCA_951213105.1. Classification (NCBI taxonomy): domain Eukaryota; kingdom Metazoa; phylum Arthropoda; class Arachnida; order Araneae; family Amaurobiidae; genus Amaurobius; species Amaurobius ferox. The sequence continues at coordinate 13,221,343 of OX578143.1, forward strand.
ACAACGAAGAAAACAAAATCGAATAATTTACATAAGTCACTTCAACCATAAAAGCTTGCAAATCAATATCAGTAGCTCCCAACATGTACGAAACATGTTTCGTCTAGCATGTACGAAAATCCGTGGTTCAATTCTCGGTTAGGCATCAAGGTTCTTTACACATTAATTCAGAGATTTCCAAGCAGAAGAAAAAAAATCACAATTGTCATTAATAAGGGTGTTAGACTGATAAGCAATCGGAAAACATTCATTGTCTAATTCGAAAATGGAATTAAGAGTGAAAATGGCCTTCGCTTCGGAAAACTTAGAAAATATGATTATTGTCTCAAGAATGTTCAGGAATTGGAGATTTAAAACCTATTGTTCAGAAATATGTCTCATGTGCTTTTTAACACGAAATAGTTCCTTTTGTTTCACCAACATAATCAAGCCCACATTCACAAGGAATGTGATAATCACCCCAATGCTGCCTCTGTCCTGGTCATATTTTGCTTTATATTTAGACTTCTCTTAAAATCATCGAAATAAGCAAAATTTAGGCTATTTCGAATATATTTTCTTGGAAAAAGTCTTTTTTTTTTCTTTTCATCGGAGAATTAAATATTCATACTGTTCTACCGTTTGGCCGGTTATTAGGGGGTCTATAATAATTAACATATTCTCAGTTACGACTTATTTTCTGTTCGTTTTTTGAAACTGTGACAAATTTCTCCAGATAATTTTTAAAACAATTTTCCGCATGTGTTGATAGTTAATGCTATCACATTTTTCTGAGTTTTAGACAAAATATTAGGATTGTCGAACTGGTAATCCCGAGGAGAGTTTTTTTACTAACTAACCAAGTATCTTTTCATTAAATATCATGATTAATCATATATTTTAAACTTCTTTTTATTGGAAACTTCCGAATATAAAATTGTAAAAATCTGATGTGGTCAACACATGACTTTCCTTATAAAATGTAATGAATTTACTACTTTTACAGTAAAAAAAATAGGTTTTTCTTATAGTAGATACTTATATTCTTTCTAAGATATTGAAATTTCGACAATTAGTCGTTATTTTCATTGATTTAGCGTCATTTTTATCCATTTGGCGAGATTTTCGTTAATTTGACAACATTTCAAAAAGTCGCCACGTTGGCGATATTCCACCCAAATCGTGGCCAAAATCTTGCCAAGCGTTATGGAAGAAGAAATAAGTTATTCTTACAGCAGATAAATGACTATTGGCTATCAAATACAAAAGTATTACTCAATGTATCTTTTTTCATGAATGAAAAGAGCTAGTTCCACGAGAATGATGTCACCCAATTTATCGCATGGTATTACATATGAAAAGTGAACATGTTTCTCAATAGGAAATGTTTTTATTTTATTTTATATGACTTTTTGATAATTTTTTCAAAAAGTGCAATATCTCGAGAACGATATTCATGTTAGCATTCTAAAACTTATGTCAATCGTTTTCTAATGAAAAATTACATAAGAAATGTCTATTTGAGTAACTTTATTAGCGGTTTTGATTTTTTGATGATTTTTTCAAAATTTCACTCGAAAATGTAGGGGGGTTCTGGACATTTGTTTGCGTATGAAAAGAATAGGCTTCCAGTGTTTATGGATTGTGATTTTTGTACCAAATTTCGTTCGAATCGGTCCATTCGCTTGTCAGTTATCGTCTCCATAGTCTCACATACACACACACACATACACCCACCCACCCACACACACACACCCACACACACACAGACAATACTTCAAAAATGTTTGATTCGTGATCAGGGATGCTTGAAACGTGATCTCCCGTCGGAAACTCGAATTCGAATATTCGACCCCGTCACAATAATTTCCTTATACATTATGTATATAAGGAAAGCAATAAAAGACATACTGGTCATTACCTATGATGCTTAACGTTTATAAAATACACATATTTTCATCAATATTATTGCCAATGCTCTGTGCCACAGTTTTTGATGTTAGGTATGATTTATTAGCTAAAATGAAAATATTGCCCCTTTGAACCAATAAAGTTTAATATATAGTTGCAGTACCCTTTCCCGGCCACCCCAACTGCAACGCATACCCTAGCGTGAGTCAATTGGTCTGGGTTTTCGACATAGTTGCAGTATATTTAAAAGTTTCGAATAGAAATTCTATAACGTTTTCACTACCTGTGTCTATTATCATGAATAAATCTTAGCTCTTTGTGTACCTTTTATAAAAGGGTTAATTATGATTAGACAATGCAATAAGCAAGATATAACATATTAACACATATGGTATTTAACATGATTGATTGCGGTTCCAATTTAAAAAAATATATTAAATCCAAATCCGAAAGGTCTTAAATGTTTTATGCTTTATTCCTCGTATTTATTTATTTTCTTATATTTTCATGTAATATGAAGAAACGTCATTAGTAAAAAATACTTTAAATCTGCTCATTAATATCGAGAAAGGTTAAAAAAGTACACTTTTATAAATGTATAAATTTTTTTTTTCATAATACTTCACGCCGTTCCGTTAATTTCAAAAGGCACTTAACTTTGACTTTTGCAGCGGGTCAGTTTTTACTTTTAATCTATGTGTTTCCATTGATCCCCATTTACCATTAGATGGCATTAAAATTGCAATAAATTGCACTTTTAAATCTTTTGTGTAAACTCTTAAATTGTCTTACGGATCTTTAAAAATTGAATGCCGTGCAAAAAGTGCATTAGTTTCTTTTAAAAATGTACTTTCGCAATTCATTAGATTTTGCATTCCTTTTATAACAGAGATTACAAATATTGATGTGGTAAAAAGTTATTTAATTTCCTTTTTAAAAAAATCCGGTTTCTTAAATTATTATATTTTTTAAAATACATTTCAATCTATTTTATGATTGCCATAAAATCTTCATTAAGCAGATTATTCTAGTGGACAGGAACATTTTATAAGAAAATTGTCTGACACATAAGACAAAACAATATCTTTGGCTTTATCTTTGTGCACTTGACAACACATTTTGTGAGTTAGTGAAATATTTGAGTAATATTTCTAACTTGATGACTTTTGGAAAATATCGCCAAATGCACAATATTTAAATATCTCTAAAAATTTCATTTTATTTCTTTGATTAATCCTGTCGCTTTGTAAGGATTATTAATCTTATATTTGTAATTTAAAATAGTGCGTGGAGAAAGTATGTTTGCTAGGGGATGGTATAAAATATGTATTTGCTTGGTGGGCACAAGAGGGGGAGGTTAGGTACAATAACGTTATTACATATTGTTATAAGATGCAGTGTGTTTTATTTCAATTTTTTATTAGAAATTTGTATTGTAGTATTACGTAAGAAAAAACTTTATCTCTCTGCCACGCTTGGCGACAAATATGGTGCAATATTGCTTACTTGGTGACTTTTGATAAATATCGCCAAACTGACGATAATTCAATATCTAAAAATTACATTTAATTGTCGATTTGTGGGATAGCCTATCACTTTGCGGAAATTATCCAGTTAATATTCTTGATTCAGATATAGCGTGTTTATCATGGAACGTTTTGCTGGGCTTTTTTTTTATTATTGATAAAAAAAATACACGGACATCATATAACTAAATCATCCTTGTCCACTTTAATCTGTAAAGATACTTAACTGATAATCCATTGTGAAGTGCCGGATAAATTAAACATTTAAGTGAAACATGCATCAATTTGCTCAAGTATCAGAATTTTACGAAAGAATCACGGCACTCAACATATTAACTATTTTATTCACAGTTACCATGCCGGAACTCAAACATATGTGACGTCACGTACAAATCTATATACAACATTTATTTACACAGCTAGTCATACAAGATGTTACCCGGAACTTGAATTATTACTGAATTCCAAACGAATATGAAACTAACTAAGGCGGTAACTTACTATACGACTATGATGAACATTTCCTGATATCCACATCGCACAAGGTTGTATCTTGCCGCATGGCCCTCCATTGCCTTTGGTCGAATACTCCAATTAATTGGCCACTTGGCGATTCATTTCAGCGAACTCTCGCCAAATCTATATTTTTCTATTCCTTTCCCTCTCTTCGTCAAATACCAAAGTCCGATTTTAAATAAGTCTGTCCAACCACGAGAGCGGGCTTTTTCTGAAATGAATTTAAAAGATTTTCAAAAATAATTCCCACAAATTGTAATCGATCTTATTCAGAAGTGTAATTTCGTAGGAAACTCGGTTTCATGCTGAACTATTTTATACATATATTATGTTTGAAAAAGAAAAAGCAAAACAATATATGTTTTAACCCAAATAGTAGCAGTGAAAACTGATGTATGAGTGCGATACTACAGGGTTGATAAAATGAAACTTTCCCGGAATAGTCTTCTAATAATCTCCTTGCTGTTTAGATTGCGTTTTCACGAAATTCGGAAAGAAATTTTCCGGGCCAGTTTTATTTTGGCAACCCTGTATATATAAATACAGGGTTGACAAAATAAAATTGGCGCGGAAAAATCTTCTAATGAACTAACTTCTTGCTGTTTAGAATACATTTTCACGTTCGGGAAAAACTTTTCCGGGCCAGTTTTATTTTATCAACCCTGTATATCCCTACGATATCAATAGACTGAATGTTTTATGTCATTTAGCAGTTTACATAAATACAGCACATAACTCTTCTAGTTTGGACAAGAATACATCAAATACTCGACATACCTTGGATTTTTTAGATGCAGAACTTGAATTCAAATTAAACAGAAGCACACACGGAACTTTCGAAACTAAACACTACTTTAACGGTACGATTTCTTAAAACAGACAATAAGAAAATCTGATGTGGGCAGCACATGACTTTCCTTAAATAATCCAATGAATTTACTACTTTTACAGTAACAAAATAGATTATTTTTATGGTTGATATTTATATTCTTTCCAAGATATTGAATTTTCGTCAATAAGTCGTTATTTTCATTGATTTAGCGTCATTTTTATCCATTCGGTGAGTTTTTCGTTAATTTAGCAACATTTAAAAAAGTCGCCAAGTTGGTGAAATTCCACCAAAGTCGTCGCCAAAATTTCATCAAGCGTTATGGATGGAGAAATAAGTTATTCTTACAGAAGATAAATGACTATTGACGTTCACATACAAAAGTATTACTTAAAATATCTTCTTTCATGAGTGGAACGAGCTAGATCCACGAGAATGGTGTCACCGAATTTATCGCATTGTATTACATATGAAAAGTGAACATGTTTCTCAGTCGGAAATATTTTTTTTTATTTTTATATGACATTTTGATAATTTTTTTTTTAAAATGTGCAATATCTCGAGAACAGTTCATGTTAGCGTTTTAAAATTTATGTCAATCCTTTTCTAATGAAAAATTACATAAGAAATGTCTATTTTCGTAACTTTATTAGCGGTTTTGATTTCTTGACGATTTTTTCAATATTAGACCAACATGAAAAAGTGGATATTTTGACGGAAATGACCCAATATTGGCTTAAAATATACGGACATTTTTTTCGCCAATACTTTTATCGTAACTACAATATTGGCGTAATATTGTAATGAAAATATTAGTCAATATTGGAGGCTAATGTAACCCCAATATTTGCCCGTTATCGAGATTGCATTGCAAATATTTCTAATGTAATGCTAAGATATACTTATTGTTCCAACATTAAACTAATATTAAATGCTACTTGGGCATATAACTTGAAAATCAATGTAACTTTTTACCCATCTGCAAAATATAAAGCATACAAATAGTAGGAAGTCGTTAACCTGCTCATAATCTAAGTTAACAAACTATTTAAAAATGTATGCAGAACGTTTTCAAGTTATAAGTGGTCATGTAAGATAGTATTTAAATCCCGTTGTTCAAAATGTACGGGTAGAAGGAAAATCAAAATGTTCCCATGCTTCATTTTATATAAAAAAAGTTTCTTTGAAATTGATAGAGTATTTCTGTAGATATTTAGCTTTGAAGCTTTATGTCATATTTTTACTTCTATATATTAACATGGTGCAAATCTGAAATAATTTCATGGATATCTTTGCTTTCATTTGGGTATAATACAGCAACGTGAAAAATACATTGTAAATTGAATGGGCTGCTTCCAGTTATAAACAGTCTTTACAGACATACAAAAAATTTATATGCATTCTCGTTGGTGTAGGCGGATAATAGTTACAGTAAAACATTTACTGCATGAATAAACGTTTTGTTAAATTAATCACTTATTTGAAGATATATTTAGCTTGCAAATGCATTTTTCGAAATTTTTATATCGTTTTATACAATTTGACACGGTGTAATATCGAAAATATTTTTAACCATAAACTTTGTCCATTTAAGCTTAACAAAGCAGTGAACATGTATGTAAATCGGTTGAAACGTTTTTAAGCTATAAGTGATCATTACAAAAAAAAAACTGGTATTTCAATCCCTGTGACTTTTGTAGTCTTGGAGCACAAAATTTATATCAATTACTCTCTAAACTGTGTTTCATAGTCTAGAAAAGTTCAATCAAGAGATACTACATAATTAAGGCGATATTTTAACTGAAAGCGTATTTTGAATATTCACTTTTGTAAATTAACTCTGTACAAAAACAAAACTATGAATGGCCTTAAACAGGCCCCCAATAAAGCTTCAGAAATCAGTTAAAAATCTAATTCAGTTTGCTGTCCACAAGTTATAAGGGGTCATGGTATACAGACAGACAGAAGCAAATTTTCAATTCAAGTTATTCAACACTTGGCTATAGGAGAATACTGTATATTCCAGGATCTCAATTTTCCAAGACATATTTCATTTAAAATCATCTATTTAAACCTTTGCCTTTTATCCATTGGACTTTTAATTTTAGAAATTTTTTTAAACATCCCGGATTTTATAACCGTTTTTTGTGATTATCTCCGATATGTGATTTTTATTAAACGTTTTCAGATCAGAGAACAACTTGTAATTTTAGTATTTTTCAATTTTCAAGTTGAGAGAAGGTTCCTGAATTGTAGTTGAAAACCTAAGTAAACCCCCCTTCCAAACTCCGATATTTGATGCTGAATCCACAACTGTCATCATTTAAAGTTTACCTAAAGCCAACCCATAGAAATATATTTTTCAAAAGAAAAAATGCAGCTGGAAGTGGAAGACCGGAAGAAGAAATCGTTACTGAACATTCCCTCTGGAATTTATTGTAGAATCTGTATCAATCTTCATCTAAACATTATCAATATCTGAATCTAAGAACTTGGCGTTGACAAGGGTATTTTTTTAAGGTGGACATCATTATTCTAGTGGACAATGTGAGGTCTAAAAAACCTTTCGATTATTATTTTTTTCAGTTTGCATTATAATTTATCTTTCTTTAAACTAACCATTCTAACTGGTTCTGTTGTTAGACCAATCGCCGAGTTAATCAGCATTCTCTGCGTTCCTGAAGTGAAAAAGGAATACGTTTCGGGTCGTGAGAGATTCAGAAGAAGGAGGATGAAGGATTCTAGTAAGTGAAGATTCTAGTAAGAATTTGAACATGAGTGAGCTGGAATAAAGCAGAAGGCCCGATGATAGATTTGGAAGAGTTCGGAATGTGGCCGGCAGCGTAGTGGAAAGAACCCAATTCGATACAACAATGACTACGAAGAGTCTAGTATTTGAGTTGTGGCCGCAATACGGGGCGAACTAACAGAATGCTAGTGGTAAGCATACACGCTTAAGAACTCGTCTGCATTTAATATTTATCACCAGGCTAGTTAATAGTAGTGTCTTGTATGATTGTAAATTCTTCTGAGCGTGTGCAATAAAAAGTACCTTCTATGTTATCAGTTGCTTTGAATAATCAGCTGCTATTATTTCTGTGAAGGATACAATAAACTTAGTTTGATTTAAATCAGTGCAGTCCTGTGTTATTACCTTGGAACAAAAGGTCTGAATATCAAGCACTTTAAGTTACAGTTAGGTAACTTTTGACATATCGAAGAACCATCCTCGAGAACGACCTCTAAGGAGGATAAAGAGACATGATGTATTTAAAATCTTCCCACCACCTCCTGAGATTCATTCTAAAATCATATCATTCACCATCTAAACTATGTTTATTGGTTACTTTGAGAACTAAGTGCTTTAAAAAACATTTTCGAATTGAAATTTTTGAAATTTTAAACATTTTAAAAAGGTATCGGAAATGAAAATCCTAAGTGAACCCCCTACCCCCTCCAGAATGTGATGCTAAATCCATATCACTCATCATCTGAGCTCTAGCCATTACTGATTACGACAAATAGACTTTGTAGGGAAAATGTAAATTTTGTAATCAGTATTAATACCTCCAAAATTGGAAATCTTTATCACATCTGGAATTTTATACTGAATCCATCTCAAATATGAAATAAGTTCCGACTATAACTAGCTAATTCTGAAAAATAGATGTTTCCACAAGATATTTTAAACTGCAAGTGAACTCTCCTATCCCCTCTGTATTTTGATGTTGAATCCGTTTCACTCCTTTTCTAAGCTCTATCTATATCTGATCCTGAGAAGCAGATATTGCAAGAACACTTTTAATTGTAAGTGGAAATCTTTAGTTTCACCCTTGTCAAACCCTTGTATGTCAAACCCTTGTAAAGCCCTTGTAATAATTGTTAAACCCTTGTAGCCAATCTGAAGGTTAATGTATTTTGTATAAGGAAAACATTAAAATTTTCTGAGTAAAATCCGACATCCCGCTTCGGACAGAAACGACGTCAGAGCTTAAATATATAGACAAGAACACTTTTAATTGTAAGCGGAAATTCTTAGTTGCACCCTTGTTAAACCCTTGTATGTCAAATCCTTGACAAGCCCTTGTAATAATTGTCAAACCCTTGTAGCCAATCAGCAGGTTAATGTCTTTTGCATAAGGAAAACATTAAAATTTTCTAAGTAAAATCTGACATCCCGTTGCGGACAGAAATGACGTCAGAGCCTAAATATATAGACAATAACACTTTTAACTATGAGCGGAAATCCTTAGTTGCACCCTTGTCAAACCCTTGTATATCAAACCCTTGTCAAGACCTTGTAATAATTGTCAAACTCTTGTAGTAGATCTGCGGGTTAATGTCTTTTGCATAAGGAAAACATTAAAATTTCTATGTAAAATCCGACATCTCGCTGCGGACAGAAACGACGTCAGAACTTAAATGTATAGACAATATATTATCATATCATGTATGAGATTTGTACTGAACGATATTTGATGTGCGCAAAACCATGCGATCAAACAAGCGATGTTTAATCACTGGAATATGCTTGCAGGGAGGAATCATCTCTAAATTCAATGTGTATCTTGATCCAATCACGTGAATTACAAGATGAATTCATTCTGTTACGATATCCTTAATCGATATTATATGAAGGGAATCATTCAATAGCTCATTCACGTGGCGAGACTATTATTTCAGCAGCAAATTAGAGTTGGGATTACTAGAGAAAATCAAATGCTTTTTAGAAATGAATTCTATTGCAGACGTTAAAATTGTTATTATTTGTTTTACAACATTAATAATTATAACTTCATGATTTGGAGATTGTCATTTCTACATGTTTATGGTTTAGTATACGTATATATGTATCTATTAAGTTTCCGTATCTGTAAACACTAAAATGTAGAAAGAAATGCAAGTGTATATTTCCATTCTTAACAGATGTAAATAGTCAGGTTTATCTGAGTAATAGCAGATATACTCTTTGTGACGTTTATGCGAGGCATTTTTGCAATACCAACTCATCAACTCCATACTCATCTATGTATAGTAACTCCGTTTGCAGTTTTGAATAATTTCATGTCATTGATGAAGGTTTTAATAATCTTCAAATAAGTAATGTTAATGCAGTAGAAACAGATATATTTAAATTTTGAAATATACCGTGGAAACGACCAATGAACCGTCACGAAAAAATATACATTCAAAAGGAATTATTTATAAAATTAATAAGAACAAGTCATAAATAAATCAAATTGGGGACAAATGAAGAATATGAAATAAATATGGAAAAAAATGAGTTCAGGATTTTACAGTGTAGACGATATGGTAACTTTAAATCATATTATCTTGAAAGTTGCTTTTCACTTTCTCTGTATTTATAGGATGTTAAAGATAGTGTATTATAATTGGCAGATTTACACGATTTGAACATATCTGGACACACATCAAACGCTCTTGAAGTGATGCCAGTGCTTATATGCACATCTGTGTGTATGTGTCCGTATATGCGCTCTTTAGATTATGGAAGGGATATTTAACGAATACATGACGTGCTTCAATCGAAATTTGACACTATTAATGCTTTGGTGTATGTGTGGTATTTACTGAAACCCTGTGGATATTAACTCCACCAAATATTGCAAAAGACCAACTATTTTCACAAAATAAACATTTTTTAATTAAACATTGAACCCTCAATTATGCTAAACAAATAGTCGTTTTAAGCACAATTTGACAAGGGAAAAATTCAGACTTGTTTTTTAACTTTATAATTTATCCTTTAAGATTGTATTTAAGTTTTTTCGAATGATTTTGTTTAAAAGAAATTACATACTATTAAAACAAATAAATGCTTTAAAATAAGTCAACTTCTCATATGTGACAAATATTGTAAAATCATAGTTGTATTGGAGTAAATCACGTATTTACAAAAAATATCAGCAATAGCTCCAGTTTGATGGAGCAGAAATGGTTTTGCGTGAATAAAATTTTTTAAAGTAAAACTCCAGTAAAATTCAGTAAGTTTATTTGATATTATCAAACTCATTTGTTTCGTTTACAGGTTTTCAAAGAGCTATAAGTTGTTCGCTAACTAGCTAGGTAACTATTTTATATATACTTTGATAATAGACTTGACGTCAAAATATCAAATAGTTTTAATAACTTGCTGGTAGTATATACATTCTATACAAGGTGTTTCAAAACTAATGTAACAAACTCTCAGGGGTGATAGAACACATCAAAACAAACACTTTGCATCCTAGATTGCAACGTCGCAAGTGAAGCGGTTACGCTCTAAAGGGCGCAAGAGGGTTTTTCGGGCACGCGTATAAAATCGCTGGTTTTCGCATGTAACATCATTAGCGACTTGGAATGAAGCGGTATACCAATATGGAGAAGGCTGACATACATTTTATCTACGGTCTCGCCAAAGGTAATGACAGGGGAAGCGTAAAAGATTTATCGAGGGCGCCTCCTCAACAGACGTGTTCCCAATCACGGAATGTGTTCTCGCTTGCACCTCCAACTGACTCAAATGGGATCCTTCAGTGCTGCCATATATTTGTTTTGTCTTAAATAACAATTTGTTTCGATATTCCGTGCCAGTCCTAAATTTGAATTGCGTAAGGCTGTGTGTGTATGGATAAATATAAAGCGCCCTCTAGCGTCGAAAGCCCAGACCATCCGACTCATCCTAAGACATAGAGCAACTTAATGGATGGCCGGGCGCCTTCTAGCGTGAACGTGAAAGCCCCAGGCCGTCCGGCTCGTCCAGAGGACTTAGAGCAGCGAGATGGACGACCGGGAAGGAAGGGCGCCTTCTAGCGTGTAACTGCATGACTTGCGACCATGCATTCATTCAATGATGGAAAGTGTTTCTGTCTATGTTTGTTCCATTAGTTTTGAAATTTGTTCCATTAAGTTTACTGCTGCAGCAGGTGCAATGTTTCTGTCAGCGATTTCCATGGACGCCAATGCCTGCAAAAGGAGTCGAACTGTTTAGGATAGAGTATATCAAATACCTGTCTTTTTGGGAGGTTCTTAGTTTGGGATGGACGCTGTCCCACCCGTAAGCAAAAGGTTGAATGCATTTTTTTCGAAACGGAATATTTAAATGTTTTACATTTTTAAAATGCTCCATGCGTCTTAATTTTTATCTGAGATACATGAAATTTGGCAAGAAGACACCTTTCATACCTTTTAATGAAACTGGGTAGTTATTTCATAATTGGACTTTATTAAGATAATTAAAAGTAAATAAGAACCTAATTAAATGATGGAAATTAAGTCTTAATGCAGAAAAATATTTAACAAAAATTAACTTTCTAAGGGATTTAAAAATGAATACCCAAATTTGTTCATAATGTCTTTGGGAGTGATCATAATGTAAAATTAATCAGAAATATGAGCAAATGGTACGCAAGCAGTATTTTCAAATTTTCGTTAAAAGAATTTAAGTTTAAAAAAAATACAAAATCATAACAAAATTGAAAAAAAATTAATGGTATTTTATATAGTTATGTTAAGAGGAATATTCTAAGTCAATAAAGTTCTAAGTCAATAAATTTCTAAGTCAGTTTCTAAGTCAATAAATAAATAAAAAAAATCAACGTTCACCATCCTCTTAAAAAATCTATTTTATGCTCTGAACTGACTAAACGATGGAGTGATGTATCAAAATTTTAAAGAACTTCCACTGCAGCCAGAATCTTGTTTTTTTTTTGGTGTCATTCGATCTGTCTTAGTTCCAAGATCAAAGAGAAAATCTAAAATTTCAGAAATTCGATGGAGTGAAGAGATAATGAAAGACTGAAGTAGTGGTGTTGTTGTTGAAACCCAGACCGTCCGACCTACAGAAAGGTGTAAGGTAACTGTTTGGACGGTCGGGAAGTGCCACCCAATTTAGACCGGAACCCAGTGGGGGAGGCATCCACAGGGACCGTACCCTCCTGCCCCTACCACCAACCTCTCGGAAGGACTTTCGGACCCACATGTTTAACGTGATCGTACTCCGCATGAACACGGCGGCAGTTTTGGCAGTGGCTGGAATCGAACCCGGGTCTACCGAGTGCAACTCCAGCGCGCTAACCAATGGGCTACCGCGCCCTGAAGTAGTGGTGTGTAAAAATTCGGCAGAACGTCCACTGTCGCTAGAATCTTGATTTCAATATCATTCGATCCATCTCAGCTTCGAAAATAAGGAAAGAATCCTTTGAAATTTCCAATTAGGGTTGATGATACAAAGCGATTTTCCCAAAAATTTACAGTACTTTTGTTTTCAAAATTAGTAAATACAAAATTTTCGCTGTCAACAATTAAATCTAGACAACAGAAATAACTTGATTAATATAATACGATATAAGCAGAAATAATAAACCACAATTTTATATATTTTTACTGTCAATCGTAAAATTGAACAATTAAACCATTCGGTCGCGCGTGGAAATAAGATTCAATATATTTTTTCATTTAACATGTTAACATTATTATAATATGTGCGCCATTTTTATATTTAGTTCTGTAAAATTGTATGATATTCAGAAAAATTTGCAACATATTTAATTAACTATGTAGGTGTTGCATTTAATAACGACTTGCCATTTTGAATACGCGAAGCGCGGATGAAATAGTCATTCAATAGTATATAATAGTATATTCATATAAGTATATACGTGCCAACCTTAGTAGTATAAAACATCATAAAGCAAAAAATCATATATGACATGAATAGCATTGGTGTAATTTCTTGCCTTTTTAGAGTATATCAATATACGAGTAAAAATGTTTATTCAAGTCAAGTGAATTGCATGTAAAATGTTATTTAACATGTGCAAAACCCTATGTGTTAACCAGATCAAATACGCGATGTTAAATTACTGATGTATGTTTAATCAGAGGAATCGCGTGATTGAATACTGCTTACTTGTTCAATCAACCAGATTCGAAGATGTATTGAATTAGCTACGATTGCAATTGGTGGAGCACGTAAATATGGATTAAGTTATTCATTCTTGAAGCGATGCAATTATTGTTTCAGCGTCAGATTGCGGTCAGGATTATTACATAGCCTTTCCAGAAATGAATTCCATTATTAGTAATTTGTCGGAATAGGCTTTTTTCTTATCCCCAAAAGTATAGTTTCTCAAACCTTTATAAAAGCACTAAGCATAATTTGCAAGTCATAATTAGAAAGCAAGTCATAATTTGGTAATTTTCATTATAACCGATACTTTCAACAAATGCTGTATTACTGGCTTGAGATTTCAAACTTAAAAACTAGCAATTTTGAAGAATCTTATCTAATTAAAATAAAAATAAATGTATTCTGTGCATACCATTTGTGTTGAACTAGGAAAACACAAACTTTCATGGAAAATTAACAGTTATACGATATGTATCTATTCGTGTTATGTATTATATGCTACTTGTGCTGTGAGCCACTTGTTCTATGTAGTCCGGTCCTTGTATTAAGGAAAGATGAAGATTATGTAATTTATTAAAATAATGATCATAATATCAATTGCAGTTTTCCAGTTATCTATGTAACACAATAACTTACTCAACGTCCTTGTAAAAAGCAGTCATATGCCAGTTAGATAACTAAAATTGTTTCCAGTGCATTATAAAAACCTCTTGTTAAGGCCAAAATAGCACAATTGAGAATAAACTGCGAAAAAGCAAGCGATGGAAAATGCAAAAGAGCAAGGACACACACAATAAAAAAATTTGCAGAACGGGTTTAATAGGCACTTGAAAAACACCCATAAACATATAACCATGGAATGAAAAAGGATCCTTCCCCACCTCCACGAAGACAAGGGGAGTTGTCACAGAGAATGAAATATTAAGCACTGAAATGTTATTTAATAAAACAGAAGAAAGGGCCGTTAAATTATTTGTAAAAAATTAAAGACTTTGGTGGGCGGAAATATATTCAAACCCCTGTAAAAGAAAAACAGAAAAAAATTGAAGGGAAAATTGGCAGTAATTAAAGCAAAAGGAAGTAACTGGTTTCAAGAGGTAAATTCATCAATGAAACTACTATATAATTAACAGTGGTTGAGACTAAGTCAAAAAAGGATATGACATGAAAAAAGAAAGAAAGAAGCGGATTCATAAGCTGTATGAGCTAACTTCATCAACTAGAAGAGAATATAAATCGATTAGTCTACCCCAAAATATCTGTAAGTGAAACTGAAATTAAGAAGGATATAACAATATTGAAAGATCACTCGACTGCCGTGTTATGGTTTCGAGTCCCGTATGTGGGCATGGATGTTGGGTTGTTGAGCTAGTGTGTTCCGCTTTTACTGGTGCGTCGGAGCAACGTCATGCGACGGCTAAATGGCTCACGGTACTGCAGGTTGATAATAAGGTTGGCGAATAAGTATTGTATTGAGTGCTACTGCTAGAAATAAAAAATTAAAAAGTAGAATTAAAAGAAAAACTACCGGTTTGGGATGCTAAATGAACTAACTTTTAAAATCAAAGAATTACATACAGAACATATCTCCGACTGTGAACGAGTAAATAAATGACTGTGTTAATCATCATTAAGAACATAACCAGGATAGTTGTTTCACATCTAGTTTTAACGCCCTAGAAACATTTGTAGTCACTTAACTGACATATGACTGTTCACATTAAAGTTCTTGCTTTACAAGCAACAGTTTGTTTTCAGTGATATCTGTGTAACGTTGACCAAATAATCTGATTTGCTGTTGACGCAAATATACCGAATTTAAAAGTTCTTCAAATTCACATTGTATTATCATGTCTAAAGTATATGAAAGATCATATTCTTCTTCGAATCAGGGTTAAGATATTTCTACAGGTTACACAAGACCTGGAACAGATTCGGTCATGGGAGGACCCGGCACAAACAATTTTATGATTTCATAACTGTTCTGTAAAGGGGTCTTCATTTCTTGTACTTAGCGGGGTGTTATTTTATCATTAAACGCTGTTTTTTGTGAGATAATATTTTTGCCTTTGAAGAAATATTATGTAAATTAAAACATGGGATTTATCGATCTCTTGTGTAAAACATCTATTACAAAACGAAAATATATATTTATACTTCGTAAATTTCCATATCAAAATGTAAATTAATATAACATGATATATGCGAAATTTGGCGAATGTTTTGTGTCAAATTGCTAAAAGATCTCGTAAATAGAATGGAATATGTAATGTCAACGGCAATGATGTTACTGCATTTGTCGTATAATATTACAAAACCAATTTATTAATGATATTTAATACATTTATACTTTTGTGTATTTAACACATTCATTTGAAAAAATGTGCAGATATGAAGAAAGTTTTACTCCAGTGTACTGTCAAGCGTACTTTTGTTTTTCTGTTAAAATGTATATAGAAAACAATAGTATTATATATTTAAGTGTGAATATTTTATTGAATTAAGAAAAGGTTTAAAAAATTTGTTGGCTCCCTATGTTCGATCGCGTATAACATCATTCGGAATCCTGTATTCATAAGTTGTGATAATTATACAAAACTTTATTTCAATTCATTTTAGATAATGTCCATAAATATGGATGATATACAAGGGAGGATAAAAAATTTCGGAGATTGTGCTGATGTCTCCAACCCTGATTGGAGGAAAGGGGAGCTATTTTACCGTGGCGTAGAAGCACATGTGACGCGAGATGTGAAAAGAAAGAAGCAGATCCGCAGTGCAGGGTTTTTCCAGGCAATGCTTGTCAATGAACTGTAGTCGTTCGCGTTCGTCGAAAACGGAAATGGAGTTTCAAGAACAATGTACGAATATCAAATTCCGCTAGCATTTGGAGAAATCGCCGACAGAAACATTGCACATGTTGCAGTAGGTGTACAGTGAGAGAGCAATGTGTCGTGCGAAGGAGTTTTCATGGCACTCCCAATTCACGGACGACCGTGAATACGTA
Organism: Amaurobius ferox; assembly: GCA_951213105.1. Taxonomy (NCBI): domain Eukaryota; kingdom Metazoa; phylum Arthropoda; class Arachnida; order Araneae; family Amaurobiidae; genus Amaurobius; species Amaurobius ferox. Next base: position 13,238,022 of record OX578143.1, read on the forward strand.
GAAGGCAATTCGTGGACTGGGTAGTCGCCATCATCAATTACGGAGTACAACATTCGAGAGTTGGCGGAAATTGTATGTGCTTATCGACGTCAAACCATCAACGTCATTGCTGAAACAGCAGGAATTTCGTACGGGAGCTGCCAAGCTATCCTGACGGATAAACTGAAAATGTATCTTGTGTGTCAATATATTATACCAAAAATGCTAACCGAAGACCAGTGTGATGAACGCATGTGGATCTGTGGAGAACTAATTGAAGTTCCTGACACAGATCCGACAATCCTTTGAAAAATTATCACCGGTGATGAGACGTGCTGTTTTTTGTACGACGCACAAATGAAACGGTAGTCCTCACAGTGGAAGTCATCATCGTCGCCGAAGTCAAAAAAATTCCGTTTGGACCATGCAAAAGGGATGGTAATGCTGGAGGTGTTTTTTGACCGGAAGGGCTTGGTGCATTACGAGTTCATACCGGATGGATCAACAGTGAACAAGGAGAGGTACACACAGATCCTGGCTACTTCCCGGTCGTCCAAATGGTTGCTCAAGTCCTCTGGATGAGTCGGACGGCCTGGGGTTTCCACACAGATCCCGGCTCGTGTCCATGATGCTATCCGCCGGAAATGCCCACAACTCTAGAAAAGCAAGGATTGGGTGTATCATCGTGACAATGCCCCCGTTCATCGGTCTTTCATGGTGCAGTCCGCACCGGCCTAACATGGAACGTCAAACCTTCCACACCCTCCCTACTCATAAGATCTCGCCCCATGCGATTTTTACCTGTTCCCCCGTCTCAAAAACAAACTCAAAAGACGCCACTTCACGAGTGCATCTGAGGTTAAGGAAGCTGCGACGGCCGCACTGAAGACCACCTTGTCCAAAGGCTTCCAGGAATGCTTTCAGCAACTGTAATCGTGCTGGCAGAAGTGCATTGCTTCAGAGGGGGAGTACTTTAAAGGTGATTGTGTGTAACACTTGATATCAATAAATCATATCCGTCAAGTACGCCAGGCTCCGAACTTTTTGGCCATACCTTGTATACACACACACACACACATTATATATATATATATATATATATATATATATCTGTGTATATACATACAATATATGATCAAAAGTATCTTTAGATGTTAGAATGTTTTTCAAGTTTCTAAACAAATACTTGGTGAAGTCTTCTGTAACTTTGGCGATGGGAAGAACATGCTTGAACGCACACTTCCCAGTAAAGTTTCGGTGACTTGTGCATTTAGGGGCAGCCAAGATATTGAAAAAGGGAAAACGCATATTTGATCACCCTGTCAAACAAAGAGCTGGAAATGATTTGTAACTTTCACAAAATAGTTAACTAAGTGTTTTTTTTCAATGTGTATAAGCATTTTCGTAAAGCAAAAACGTATATTCATGACGATATAAACGTGTTTTTAAAAAAAAAATTGATAAATGTTTTTTGCTTTTTTCCGGCCATCCAAATTGCTGCTTATGTCCCAGGGTGAGTCGGACGGTCTGGGCTTTCGACTTTCGACATGCTTTTTGCTTACAATATCCATAAGTTTCAATCAAATTTCACTACAATTGAACATTAAAACATTGAATATACGATGAGATATAAGCACTTTAAGAAAGTAAGTTTTTACTGCGCAGGCGCAAATTATAGCAATAGTTTTCCTTCATGATTTTGTAGTGAATACTGTAGGGCAACTTCTATAAAAATCCACTGGAATATCGTGAAAATTCACAAAGATATCCACAATATAGTAATCAGTTTTCCTCTGTCTCTCTGAAAGTACCTGGATGATAAGGGGGTTTCCGCACATTGACATTTTACAAATTCATCGGCATCCCTGTTCTGAAAATGAACTAGTCCAATTTTATGCAAATAATGATCACCACGTACAGGGATGTCCGGCGACTTTTGATCATTATATATATATATGCAATTCATATATATATATATATATATATATATATATATATATATATACAAACATCCCATGACGCCGTTCGATTATAGTTCAGAGCTGAAAGCAAGCATTTCCATCAAAAACTTGTATTATAATATAGACATCGTTACGTTACTTTCTTTACAGCATGTGAGGAAAATATACCAGAAATAAGCAAATAAGAAAGGGAAAACAAATAAGTATAAAATATACTTATTTAATTGTTTCTGTATACTAATACGTGATCAACAATACGAATCTACTATTGCTACTAATACGAATACTGTTTTACATAAGCAAAACATGTATTTAGTAGGTTCAATAAGCGATGTTTAATCACTGAGACATGTTTAAACGGAGGAATCATGCCTGATTGCAATCTGAATCCTGATTTAATCCCATAGATTCAACGCTGAATTGAATCTAATTTCTAACATCATTAAGTAATGTTACATTCAGAAATCTGCTCATGCATTAGATGAGACAGTCGTGCTTTAGTACTGGATGATGATTGTGATTAAGGGATACTTTGAATGAAAGTATTACTAAATGGTACATAGTGAAAAATAATGCATCCGAGATAGCGGATTAGACCGAAGGGGCACTCTCTGGAATAGGTCGCAGTGTTTATTGGCCTACGCAGACGACATTGGCATTATTGGAAGATCTGAAAGGGCAATGAAAGAGGCCTTTCGTGCCCTTGAAATCTCTGCTACAGACATGGGCCTCACTTTCAATGAGGACAAGACAAAGTTTGTGGAAGTCCCGTCCGCGTGTGGGAACTACAACCCTTTTGGCATAAATGGTCATATATTTGAAAGGGTTAGTGAATTCAAATACCTTGGAGCTACTATCAATGACCAAAACTTGTTGAAAGCTGAAATTAACTACAGAATAAAATCGGTCAATAAATGTTTCTTTGGACTAAAAAAACAATTAAGATCCTGGCTTGTTAGCCGAAGAACTAAAATGTGAATATACAAGACGCTTATGCTACCTGTGCTGCTGTATGCTAGCGAAACTTGGACTTTAAATTTAGACGTCCAGCGTGCCCTGGAGACTTTGAAAGAAAAGCGTTATGAACTATATTCTGGCCTGTACAAGAACAAGGATGCTGGAGAACCAGATATAATTTTGAACTTTATAGACTCTACAAAGAGCCTCAAGTTACACAAATCATCCGAAGTAACAGATTGAGATGGTTCGGACATGTCTGGAGAACCCCTGAAAACAACCCGACTAGATTGTACACTTTTAAGAACCCTGGGGGTACCCGCGAACGGGGCAGACCTTCGAATAGATGGTTAGACGACATTGTGAATGACATCAACATTTTGAAAATTAAAAACTGGCAAAGAGTCGCTTTGGACCAACGGTGTTGGAAGAGGCGTGCTGTCGAGGCAGCTAAGACCTGTAACAGGTTGTTACGCTCTTAAAGAAGAAGAAATAGTGAAAAATAGAGGTTGATACCTACGATGGAATCAGGGCAGCTGCTATTAGCCAGAATTTTGGTAACCTATATTTTTATCTTGAGCATGAACTTGGTCATTGCAGTTTCGTGCAGCTCTAGATTAACCTTGAAGAAAATGATCCTGGTGGTTGCTTAGTAATTAGTTAGTTAGTTTATTAGTATGTGACTGAAATATTCAGTATACATAGGGATTTGCAAAATGGTGGTTGCTTAGTAATTAGTTAGTTAGTTTATTAGTTTGTGACTGAAATATTCAGTATCCATAGAGTTTTGCTAAATGGTGGTTGCTTAGTAATTAGTTAGTTAGTTTATTAGTTTGTGACTGAAATATTCAGTATCCATAGCGTTTTGCAAAATGGTGACACATGGTAAATTATTATTCTGCCATTGCAGGTAACGGGTATTTAATGATTAACGCATAACAATTGCAAAATTGGCCCGTGTATACTGTTATCTGCAATAAGAATAATATCCAAGCTTTCAGGACGTCCATTTTGGCGAATTTTGTTTGAACATGCGAATAAATTTTAAATGTATGTAACTATTCATTTTTTCACAGAAAATAATGAAGCACAAATGTTATCCAATATGGTTGTCCTCTGAATTTCTCTAAATACCGTAGTGAAGTTAGTTTCGATGTACAGTAAAACCTGGTATAGTGACCACCTTGGTATATTGACTACCTGGCTAAAGTGATCACTTTTCTCAAAGTGACCATACCATTTTCATATAGTAACCACTGTCATTTTCATAAAGTGACCAGATTTCACTGTCCAAAGGGTGTCACTATAACCAGGTTTCACTGTATTTTTAATTCGTATACACGCTAATATGTTAATATATACACGCTACTATGTTAATGTATACACGCTACTATGTTAATGTATACGCGCTAATATGTTCTGTATACACGTTCCAAACACTACTACCAATGGCGACAAAGTGAAAGCAGTATATATATATATATATATATATATATATATATATATATATATATATATATATATATATATATATATATATCATGTGCAGGGTGTCCCAAAACATTGATCTCGGCTTTTATTCCTTAAATATTGATCTTAGACACATATAATAAATTACAACGTTGAATAAAAAAGGTACAGAATTTTATGAAAAAATCGATTAAAACTTTTAAGGGAAATAAATTTTACGAAATCCAAAATTTAAAACTTTATACGACCCCCGTACAAAAAATAAATGTGCCCCAAAATGTACCCCATAAAATGTGTGCCCGTAAAATGTGCCCTATACACTAATAAGGCGATGTAAAAAATTTTAGCTTTTTATTATAAAATGTCCCAGAGATATGAAAAGACAAAAATGCTGACTTAAACCACTTTTTTTCGAAGCATCGACATAGGTTCTCTGGAAAAAGAGGGGAAAAATCATGTCGGCAGATCTTGTATCAGGGGTCATACACAAATTACGAAAGAAAACAATGATTACATAAATAGATAATAATTTTGCTATTGATTGGTACAAAAGTATCTACACTGTGTAGGAATAATAAAAGGCAATGTCTGTGTGTGTGTGTGTGTGTCTGTCTGTCTGTCTGTCTGTCTTATACACTATACGTTTCGAGACCGCGCGTCGGAGAGCTACGAAATTTGGCAATCGGAGACCCGGGGGGGAGGGAAGGGGACACATGAAAACCGATTTTTAAAATTTTAATTATTTTTTTATTTATTTAATGTTTTATGCGATTTCGACCGTTTTTTGCCTTTTTTGCCCTTTTTTCTCCACGATCCAGACATCGTAGAAAAAAATAAATCACACCATCGGAAAGAGCAGAGAATTTTGAGTAAAAATATATGAATTTCAAATCTGAATTTGGATTTCTAATATTTTTTAAAGATTTTAAAACAAAACTCACTTTTGGCTCAAAAAATCAATTTTTTGTTTTTAAATTCTCGCATCGTGAAAAGTACTCATAATTTCGACTAATAATTTACATTTTTAGAAAGCTGAAATATCTGGCATTCTTACAAGTCTAATGTGGTCCAGAAATAATGAAAATTGCCTTCAGGATGGCAATTTTAAAGACGCCATGATTTTAAATTTCTCGGCGTTCCGTTCGTTTCTCCTCCGCTGAAGCAGGGAAGGTGGTGGGTGGGGACGTCAAGGTGGAGGTGACGTCACGGTTCTGAATAGAGGGACTTTGCTCTATATAAATTATTATATTTATATTTTAAATGATGGGACGATCTGGATTTTTTAAATGTATATTTTAACTTTTGGATATTTTAAATGGATATTTTAATTTTATGGATATTTTAAATGATAGAACAATGAAACAATGGAATGAGGATGATGGAATTAAGCATATGGTCATTTTAAATTGCAAATTAGCGCGCGGGAAGTTAGCGGTAGGCCCGGGTTCGATTCCCGCCACTGCCAAAACTGCCGCCGTGTTTACGTGGAATACGATCACGTTAAATATGTGGGTCCGTAAGTCCTTCCGAGAGGTTGGTGGTAGGGGAAGGAGGTTACGGCCCCTGTGGATGCCTCCCCCACTGGGTTCCCGTCTAAATTGGGTGAATATGTAGAAAGTTATGGAGATTGTCGCGGAGGGCGCGGCAGCCCAGTGGTTAGCGCGCGGGAATTGCACTCAGTAGGCCCGGGTTCGATTCCCGCCACTGCCAAAACTTACGCCACGTTCACGCAGAGTACGATCACGTTAAACATGTGGGTTCGTGAGTCCTTCCGAGAGGTTGGTGGTAGGGGAAGGAGGGTACGGTCTAAATTGGGTGAATAAAAAGAAAGTTATGGAGATTGTCGCGGAGGGCGAAGTAGCCCAGTGGTTAGCGCGCGGGAATTGCACGCGTAGGCCCGGGTTCGATTTCCGCCACTGACATGGAGTACGATCACGTTAAACATATGGGTCCGTATGTTTTTCCGAGAGGTTGGTGGTAGTGGAAGGAGGGTACGTTCCCTGTGGATGCCTCCCCCACTGGGTTCCGGTCTAAATTGGGTGGCACATCCTGGCCGTCCAACTAGTTACCAGGCCCGGGTTCGATTCCCAAAATTGCCGCCGTGTTTACGCGGAGTACGAGCACGTTAAACATGTGGGTCCGTGAGTCCTTCCGAGAAGTTGGTGGTAGGGGAAGGAGGGTACGGTCTAAATTGGATGAATAAAAAGAAAGTTATGGAGATTGTCGCGTAGGGCAAAGTAGCCCAATGGTTAGCGCGCGGAAATTGCACTCGGTAGGCCCGGGTTCGATTCCCAAAATTGCCGCCGTGTTTACGCGGAGTACGATCACGTTAAACATGTGGGTCTGTAAGTCCTTCCGAGAGGTTGGTGGTAGGGGAAGAAGGGTACGGTCCCTGTGGATGCTTCTCCCACTTGGTTCCGGTCTAAATTGGGTGAATAAAAAGAAAGTTATGAAGAATATCGCGGAGGGTGAAGTACCCCAGTGGTTAGTGCGCGGGATTTGCACTTGGTAGGCCCGGGTTCAATTCCCAAAATTGCCGAATAAAAATAAAGTTATGGAGATTGTCGCGGATGGCACGGTAGCCCAGTGGTTAGCGCGCGGGAATTTCACTCGGTAGGCCCGGGTTCGATTCCCGCCATTGCCAAAACTGCAGCCGTGTTCACGCGGAGTACGATCACGTTAAACGTGTGGGACTGCAAGTCCTTCCGAGAGGTTTGTGGTAGGGGAAGGAGGGTACGGTCTCTTTGGATGCCTCCCCCATTGGGTTCCGGTCTAAATTGTGTGGCACTTCCTGGCCTTCCAAGCAGTTACCTTACACCTTTCTGGTAGGTCGCGCCAACGAGTTTGCCACGGTCAGAATTTTCAAGGGTAGCGAACAGGCTGGTCGCCAACTTTTGGATATTTTAAATGGATATTTTAATTTTATGGATATTTTAAATGATGGAACAATGAAACAATGGAATGAGGATGATGGAATTAAGCATATGGTCATTTTAAATTGCAAATTAGCGCGCGGGAAGTTAGCGGTAGGCCCGGGTTCGATTCCCGCCACTGCCAAAACTGCCGCCGTGTTTACGTGGAATACGATCACGTTAAATATGTGGGTCCGTAAGTCCTTCCGAGAGGTTGGTGGTAGGGGAAGGAGGATACGGCCCCTGTGGATGCCTCCCCCACTGGGTTCCCGTCTAAATTGGGTGAATATGTAGAAAGTTATGGAGATTGTCGCGGAGGGCGCGGCAGCCCAGTGGTTAGCGCGCGGGAATTGCACTCAGTAGGCCCGGGTTCGATTCCCGCCACTGCCAAAACTTACGCCACGTTCACGCAGAGTACGATCACGTTAAACATGTGGGTTCGTGAGTCCTTCCGAGAGGTTGGTGGTAGGGGAAGGAAGGTACGGTCTAAATTGGGTGAATAAAAAGAAAGTTATGGAGATTGTCGCGGAGGGCGAAGTAGCCCAGTGGTTAGCGCGCGGGAATTGCACGCGGTAGGCCCGGGTTCGATTTCCGCCACTGACATGGAGTACGATCACGTTAAACATATGGGTCCGTATGTTTTTCCGAGAGGTTGGTGGTAGGGGAAGGAGGGTACGTTCCCTGTGGATGCCTCCCCCACTGGGTTCCGGTCTAAATTGGATGGCACATCCTGGCCGTCCAACCAGTTACCAGGCCCGGGTTCGATTCCCGAAATTGCCGCCGTGTTTACGCGGAGTACGAGCACGTTAAACATGTGGGTCCGTGAGTCCTTCCGAGAAGTTGGTGGTAGGGGAAGGAGGGTACGGTCTAAATTGGATGAATAAAAAGAAAGTTATGGAGATTGTCGCGTAGGGCAAAGTAGCCCAATGGTTAGCGCGCGGAAATTGCACTCGGTAGGCCCGGGTTCGATTCCCAAAATTGCCGCCGTGTTTACGCGGAGTACGATCACGTTAAACATGTGGGTCTGTAAGTCCTTCCGAGAGGTTGGTGGTAGGGGAAGAAGGGTACGGTCCCTGTGGATGCTTCTCCCACTTGGTTCCGGTCTAAATTGGGTGAATAAAAAGAAAGTTATGAAGAATATCGCGGAGGGTGAAGTACCCCAGTGGTTAGTGCGCGGGATTTGCACATGGTAGGCCCGGGTTCGATTCCGAAAATTGCCGAATAAAAATAAAGTTATGGAGATTGTCGCGGATGGCACGGTAGCCCAGTGGTTAGCGCGCGGGAATTTCACTCGGTAGGCCCGGGTTCGATTCCCGCCATTGCCAAAACTGCAGCCGTGTTCACGCGGAGTACGATCACGTTAAACGTGTGGGACTGCAAGTCCTTCCGAGAGGTTTGTGGTAGGGGAAGGAGGGTCCGGTCTAAATTCGGTGAATAAAAAGAAAGTTATGGAAAATGTCGCGGAGGGCGAAGTACACCAGTGGTTAGCGCGCGGGAATTTCACTGGGTAGACCCGGGTTCGATTCCCGCCACTGCCAAAACTGCAGCCGCGTTCACGCGGAGTACGATCACGTTAAACATGTGGGATCGTAAGTCCTTCCGAAAGGTTGGTGGTAGGGGAAGGAGGGTACGGTCCCTGTGGATGTCTCCCCCACTGAGTTCCGGTCTAAATTGGGTGGCACTTCCTGGCCGTCCAAACAGTTACCTTACACCTTCTGGTAAGGTCGCGCCAGCGAGTGTGCCACGGTTACAATTTGCCACGGTCAGAATTTTCAAGGGTAGCGAACAGGCTGGTCGCCAAAGGCGGCTAGTAGATAATAATTTTGCTATTGATTGGTACAAAAGTATCTACACTGTGTAGGAATAATAACTTCACATAAAGAGTAAAAAGCTTGTTCAATATGTTTTTCATCAATGCGAAAGATCCATTAAAGATAAGAGGCAGAAATTGTTTTCTTATGATGCATTTCTGGATGCGTCATTTGCACTATTGCTGTAAACATTTACATTTAATTTGTGTTTAATCTCTCACCAAACTTTATTAAACATATCTCTCGGACTTTTTATGATAAAATGCTTAAATTTTGTCCATCACCTTATTAGTGTATGGGACACATTTTACTCTTTGGAAATGTTTTTGTACGGGGACCGTATAAAAAATTAAATTTTGTATTTCTTCAAATTTTATCCACTGAAAAGTTTTATCGATTTCATAAAATTTTGTACCTTGTTTTACTCAACTTCTTAAATTTATTATATATGTCTAAGATCAATATTTAAGGAATAAAAGCCGAGGTCAATATTTTTGGGACACCCTGTGTATATACAGGGTGTCCCAATAAGATTGAAACGCGCTTTAATTCTTCACCTGTTCGAGATAAGTGGACAATGTAAATTGCAAAAATACTGAAAGTAAGACAGGAAATAAGACTGCGTTAATACTTTTTAAATTTTTATACGATCCCCTTAGACATATATGGTCAATCAGAAAATTTTTATTTTTAATGCAACAAGATAATTAAAAAAACCTGCATATCTATATCTTTAAAATTGATCGAGTTATATTTAATTGAAAGTTGAACATTCTGAATGGGGACCATATTTCAAATTAGAAATGTAAATTTGTGACATATCACAAAAAAGATAAAACTGGGTGATAATACATAGGATATATTCTTACGAATTCCCCTAGGCTCACGATGCCGGATTCTTAAGTACACTTTGCAATAACTAAGTACATTTTCAATAATTAAGTACTTTTAAGTACTTTTTTATCTAAACAATTTCAATCTTCATTTTGTTTGTGATACTTTTTTTCACTGATGAAATAGCCTTTCACATGGTACGGAAAAGTAACATAAGTCAGATTTTTTCCTTTATCATAATTCAGTTAATTTTAAAGATACAGATATGCGTTTTTTTAATGATCTTGTGGCATTATAAATAAAAAAATTCTGATTGACCAAATTTGTCTAAGGGGATCGTATATAAATTTAAAAAGTGTAACTTTTTGAAAATTAATATGAGGACTATTTCATTAACGTAGTCTTATTTTCTACCTTACATTCAACATTTTTGCAATTTACATTGCCCACTTATCTCCAACGGGTAAAGAATTAAAGCGCGTTTCTCTCTCTTTGGGACACCCTGTATATTTATAAGTGAAAATCAGGCACAAATCAGAAACGACGGCAACAATTTATTCCAAATTTTACAATAACACAGAATAGGACTCTGCCTATTATTTGCATACAAAACAAAAGAGGTTCGATTGTATACTTACATAATAAATAAAAATCGAAAAAATGAAGAAAACGACAGATCGTAGTTTTGGATCTAAAATGTATGACAATAAGGAATATGATCTTTTTCCACATTTATGCAGACTTGGCAACGACGATTCATGACACCGATGATTAAACGTTCAATGTGGTCGAAAGGCAGTAATCGTCACTCTCGTATGAAAGTACGTTGGAGATCTTGGGTAGTGTTTGGAAGGGTTCGTCGGGAAACTACAGTTCTCCCGAGGGCATCCGATACATGATCTATTGGGTTTAGGTCTGGGGAATACGCTGGCCACTCCATTCGCTGTATTCCCTCTGCCATCAGGTGATCACTTACGATACGAGCTCTACGCGGCTTTGCATTGTAGCCCATAAGAACAAACTATGGACCTATTTCACCCGCGTAAGTTTGAACATAGAGATCAAGGATTTCTTTGCGATATCCTTGGCCAGTCACAGTACCTTTGAGGAAGAAATGTAGGTCAGTACGTCCTCCGAAGGAAATCCCAGCCCATCCAAGGATACCACCACCAGAAAATTAATAGCGCTGGATGATTTTAATCGCTTGATATCGTGTACCAGCCTCTCTCCACACAAAAATTCGTCGATCGTCCAACTGAAAAGCGAAGCTGGAGTCATCGGTGAATTGGACATTGCTCCAATTGTCTATGATCAATCTGACGTGTTCCAGACACCATTGGAGACGGGCTGCTCTATGCCTCGCAGGCAATGGAACACAAATGGATGGCCTCCGCGCATAAAAGCCATGTGCGTGCAATCTCCTTCTTACAGTTGTAAAGGATGCAGGTCAACATGTAGCTGTAGCGAGACTAGAAGTAGAGAGACGTAAAGCAGACGTCGTTGCTTGCCTGTTTCGTCTGACTAATAGCGCTAAGTAGCGGTCATCCGTAGATGTTGTAAATCGGAGGTGACAGAGCCTGGTCTTCTGCTTATTGATCCGCTGTTTTGAAATTGGGTCCTTAATCGTAAAGTCACAGAATGGTGGACTTAAAAGAATTCAGCAACTTTTCCAATAGATTAGCCGGATTCTAACTTGACCATTGCTCGCCATCGCTGATTATCATATAGACGCCATCTTTGGGACATATATAATGAAATGGTTAGTCCGGATTTTCACCATTACGTCCATAATAGAAGTAAGGACGGACTACATGAAGCACCTGCTTTTACCAAGAAGCTGATTTACGTCTGTGGCATGTAGCCAATTGCTATTATGCACGTGTTTCTATATTTGCATATTGTACTCTAAGTATACAGCAAGTTTTGGTCACTAAAATTGATTCTTTCGCTCTTGATCTGAGAATTTCCATTTCGTGCTTATTTTTTTGGAAGGGAGTGTATATAGTATACAGAAGAAAAATGACATTCTCAAATAGTAGCAAATTAGATTGGAAAAGTTTCTATTATTACCATATTACGAGAATGCGGATAACTGATTTGTCGCAAAATATTGTATATAGGAGTCCACCTCATTTTTATGTACTACATTTTGATGAATTTATTTAAAGAAACGCGCACTATCTCGAGGACGGATGGTGCTAGCCTTATATGACGATTTCTGTGATTTTATATTTCTTAATAACATTGCCATAAAGAAATTTTTCAGTTAATTGGTATTTTACAAATATATTTTTATTTATTTTTATTTTATTTGGGATATCCTGGAACATTCCGAATGTTCAATCACGTTTAAAACAATTGTTCTTTTATTAACAAACCGTGAAAATTGTATAATATATTCGCTATAGTAAATGAGATCCACGTGTACAAACACATACTCACACACACACATAATGGCATACCTGCATACATATGCACAGACATCAGCCCAAATCGTTCGATTCAAATTCAGGAATTCGTTTATTAATTAACGTATTCCCAAAACTATGCATGGAAAGTGATCAGTTTCAATGTTTCATTAGTTTCGAATCAGTTTCACTCCACTTATATTGGTCAAACACTTTTATTAGCTTATAAATTCAAACATTTTCATTAGCTGATCCCATCTTTAATTGTTTCAAATAACATTGGACAAAATTCGGATAGTGTGATTCGGAATTCTCTATCAAACTTTAATGGGAGATGCAAAAACTAAAACAAACTTGTCGGAACATTTGCTGGAACTCTGACTCAACGCTTCCCCAAAAAGCACGCCTTCCCTTATTTCATTTATTTCTTGTTTTTCTTTTGAAAAATCCCATTTTATTAAATTAATTTCTCCTATTACCTCTTATTCCATTTATTTTGAGGATTTAAGGCGACTATATGTTGTTCTGGGAGCTTCTTACCAACTATCGTTGAGACTCTCGTAATGCGGATTTCGCACGTGTAAAATGGTGCATTTTGCATATGCTCGGACGACTGTCATGCATCTGTTCCGGGATAGCCCACATATGGCAGGAGGGATGCACGCGGTAGTCCCGTGTTCTATTCTCGACGCCGGCCTATACTATCCCCTTGTCTACGCGGAGTATGGGCACAATAAATGTGTAGATCCAAAAGTACTTTCTAGGTGCTGGATTAGGGGAAGGACGGTACGATCCCTTTGGTTTTCCACCCATTGGGTTCGGGCCTAAATTGGGTGGCTCTCTCCCAGTCATCTAAGTAGATACCTCATATTTTTATATAAATCGTACGGTCTGGCTAGTACGGCTGACATGCATATATCATATGGGGCTTCCAATAGAAATGGAACATGTGCTGTACGATTGTACCTATGATCTTGCCGCAATTCTCCATTACCTTATTTACCCGGTTGCTTTCAATTTCTCCCTGTTTTCATTGGTAGCTCCATACACGTTGGCTGCCTTAGCATTCATGAAATGTTGCATGCTACAAGTATGGAGTTCGCGTTACGAATGATGGTGGATAGCCAATAGTCGCTCTTTCCAGCGACACATTTCAATGTCTTCATTAAAAAAAGTTTTATTTTGGTATTTCCTTTCTCCCATTACAGTTTGTACACGTAGTTACGAATGTCCTTTTATGCTCTAAAAATATGTAATTCTCTCCAAAATCGCTGGAAAGTTTAGTTGAATATTTATACTCATAATTCCATACATTCTCAATATTCTTAATATCAGTTTTTAACTCATGGTTGGTACTTAGAGGAAAGCAATTTCATCATATAGCGAAATGTATTTTATATAGAATCGCAGCTGCAGTATAAAGTGTACCTTATTAAGAATTTGACTTGAAAAGATTTCGATACTGTAGGTTCGAATTTCAAAAACTGTAAACATTTCTGTACTAAACATGGTTCCAACTTAAACTGATGATGAATGAGTGTAATGCTAAGTAAGGAAAACACATGAATTCATTAAAACAAAATTATTTTGGTATTCCCTTTCTCTCATTACAGTTTGTACACGTAGTTTCGAATGTCCTTTTACGCTCTAAAATTAAGTAATTCTCTCCAAAATCGCAGGAAAGATTAGCTGAATATTTATACTCCGAATTCCATACATTCTCAATATTCTTAATATCAGTTTTTAACTCATGGTAGGTACTTAGAGGAAAGCAATCCATACAGGGTTACAAAATGAATGAAGTGTGTAACACAATATTTGTATTACATGTTACATTCCAATTACGGATGCCAACATAGCCATTTCGAAATTCCAATTGCGGATGCCAACCTAGCTAATGAGCTATTTAAATGCTGCGGAGGGAGCCAATGGCAATACAAACATAAATAAGCAGCGCATCCCCTTCTTCACTTCAACGAATCAACAACGACACTACAATGTGAAAAGAAAAAGGTTTGAGAGAATGTTCTAGAACTTTCCAGATGATGCAATTTCGACAGCGTCCTAGACGCACCTGAAGTTTTTGGTAGTCGTCTTAAAACTTTCGAACGAGTCAGCATCATGTTTTTGGTTTTTGTGAAAAAATGTCTGTAGATTGTGAGCAATAGAATGGTAGCCTGCGCAAGTACGCGAAGTGCAACGATTTTCCCACATCATTGAGATGGCACGAATATGCACGTAACAAAGAGTAAAGGTAACCAACTTTCAATTGTCACTATTAGCACGGAAGGCACACCTTTAACGATTATTAAAATAATTGACTACCAGTTCGTATGAGTATACCATATGAACGAGTTCGTAAATATTGAACTATAAGAACCATTCTTTATCTATTGTTTAAAGGAAACTGTTTTTAAGAAATCTAAATCAAAGATATTATGTGTGTAAATATATATATAGCTATTAATGTAATATTGTCAGTATTATGTGTCTTTTAGTAATTGATGTAATTATAGCATAGTTACTCCAGATATAATAGATATCTATTAAGTAAAATATTAAAATAAATTGAGCAATTAAGCATGTGTGTTTCTTTATGTTTTGTGTGTTCGTAGTCCGAGCTTGAGAACCGGGAGCTTACATGCTCCACCCTTAGTGGCGGCATCATAGGTAAGTCCTATACTGGTAAATTTTGATAAGGACAATTTTACCTTATGACATGATGTCGCCGCGCGAATTGGTGCCGTATGTGCTCAAGCTCGGAGAGAATTAATTTTCAAAAGAGAAAGTAAAAAAAAATATATAAGTAAAAGGCAAAATTAAATTTAATAATAAGTTTGAATATAATATTAAATTTAATAATGAGTTTGAATATAATAGTAAATTAATAATGAGTTTGAATATAAAAGTGAATTTAATAATAAGTGGAATGTAATATTGAATTTAACAATGAATTTAATAATGAGATATAACTCAGTAGAACGATAAGAATATGCATGAAAATGATAATTTTAATATGTATTATATTATTGTGTATATATGTGTGTATTAGTGTAGATATTTAATATAGAGTCAGAATTGTATAACAGTGTATTAAATCATGGCGCCGAATAAAACTAGGCAAACAAATAAAAGAGCGAGGCAAGATCCGCCGATTAATGTAAATAGCAGTATAACAGATAGTTCGGCAAATAACGCGATCCAGATACAGATGCCCGCAAATCAAGCGCAGCAAAATACATCGTTGCCAATTATGCAGATGTTACCATCATTTGATGGACAAAAAGAAAATAATGTCAATTTCTTTATCATACAATTTAAGGAAATAGCGGAGTTAACATCATGGTCCGAACAAGAGAAAATCATAATTGTCAAATCAAGATTAAAGGGAAAGGCTCAACAATTTCTAGCAGAAAATATTGCCCTGCAAAAGGAAAAATCATATGAAAAATTCATGGAGTTATTAAAAAATAAATTTGAAAGGAAACAAACATTAGTGCAAAAACACAACAATTTTAACAATCTGAAACATTTACCAAATATGACAATTAAGGAACTTGCACAAGAAATCGAAAACCAGGCGATAATTTTTCTAGAAGTAGATGAAACAATGGACGCAAATGTAAAAAAAATTACAGAGAAAATTAAACTCACCAAATTTTTACAGATAGTCAGAGAAGATTTAAGAACAGAAATAAAAAAATGACCCGAAAACCTTTGACGAAGCAGTGAAAATAGCTGAGGTGATAGAATCCGCATTGGAGGAAGATAGTGATTGTACAAATAGTATTGAAATAGAAAATAAAATAATTGAGAATGTAGAAATAAATCATGTAAAAACTGAAAATACTGCAGAAAAGCCGCCACAGAAATTCTGTATAGCGTGCGGTCGCAACAATCACTGGATGTCCGAATGCTATATGCTTCATAAAGTACAAGACAATTTAAAAAGGGCGATGACAAATGGAAATAACATTCAGGAAACTACCAATTTTCAACAAAGACCCACTATTCAAAATAATTATGCACACTATAGTAGGGCGAATTTCAGAAGAGGTAATTTCATAAATAACCGGGGAATACGGCGGCGTGCAGGAAATAACAGACAATTTCAAAGTAATAACAGAAGATCATATCAGAATAATGGACCACATTATGAAAGCAATCATAGGCAATATCAGAATAATGAATATTTAAACTAAGAAAGGGACCTCGAAATAAAAGACATATAGAAAGTTATAAGGCATCAAATAAGGATTCGAGATCCCATAAAATTGCAAGCAAAATTAATAAGGATGCACAAAATTTAAATGAACATCTACTGAATTCAACATATGGACAGAGTGACGCATTGCCAATGATTAACATTAATTTAGAAAATATAAAAACAGTGGCTCTCATAGATAGTGGCGCAAGTGTCACTTTATTATCAGATAACATTTTTCAAAAAATCAAAAATAAAATTAAAATTAACTATTTATCTAGACAAGTAAAAATACAGACTATGACCAAAGAATCCATATCTATACCATTTCAAGACAAAAATCAGAAAAAAGCACAGGAACCAGAAAATAATTATACAAGAGTTGAACATATTCAATGCTTAAATGCAAGCTTAGCGCATAAAATTAAATTACTACCTAAAGAAACAAAATCAATAAAATTAAAATTAAATGAAAACCATTTTGAGGATAAGGAGGTATTGTTAAATATTACAAATTCATTAAAAGATTTACACGCTGAGCATTCTTTACATTATGTAAATAATAGAAAATTTATTTCTACTCTCTTAACAAACAAAACAGAAGAAGAGATTCATCTAAATAAAAATATGATATTTGGTACTGTAACACCGCAGTTTGAAATTTATGAAGAGAAACATGATACTGATAAAATTTTACAGATTAACAATATCGAAAGCTTAAATGATCCACAAAAAATGGACATTTCAGCGTTACGAAAAGCGGAATTAACACCGCAAGATTTTAAACTAGATCACTTACAAGAAAATGAAAAACATATATTGCTAAAATTACTGTTACAAAATTATGATGTATTTTCGAAATCATACAAAACGCTGGGAATGACGGAAGAAATAGTACCGGAATTTAATTTACTACACCAATACCCAATTCAATGTAAACCTTATCCCTTGCCAAAAATGTTAAAACCTGTACTCGAAAGTGAGATAAAACAATTGTGTGAAGCTGGAATTATAGAAAAATCTACAAGTAATTATGCGTTCCCATGCTTATTGATAAAGAAGAAAGCCAGTATTAATAGTAATAATGCCAATAAAGAACAAAAATATCGTTTAGCCGTAGATTACAGGCTACTTAATCAAATTACTGAATTACTGCCCGTAAATATTGGTAAAATTAGCGACATTCTGCACAACATCGCAGGCCACAAATTATATACTGTAATTGATTTAAAAGCCGCGTTTTTTCAGATAAAAATCAAACCTGAATATGGGTCGATACTCACATTCGTAACGAAGGAAGCCGCCTATAGCCCTAATAGAATGCCTTTTGGCGCAAAAAACTCATCAGCCTATTTCTCATTACTAATGATGAAATGCTTAGGAGATTTAAAAGATCAGAAAATTGAATTTTATTTAGATGATATAGTAATTGCCGCAAATTCATTCGAGAAAATGTTGGAGAAATTAAAAACGGTATTTTCGAGATTAGCTAAATTTGGTTTAACCATTGACCCTTCAAAATTACAAATGTGTAAAGAGAACATTAAATTTCTAGGATTTAAAATAAGTAAGGAAGGCATAACACCTTCAGATGATAATGTACAGAAAATAACGAATTTCCCTGTGCCAACGACAGTAAAAAAAGTAAAATCATTTTTAGGTTTATGTAATTATTTTAGGCAGATCATACCAAATTTTTCTGAACTATGCAATCCATTAATTGAATTAACAAAGAAAGATAAAAAATTTATATGGACGGAGAAATGCGAAGAAGCGTTTGTAACATTGCAAAACGCGATTTTATCGAAACCGGTAGTCAAGGCAGCTGATATGTCAAAGCCGTTCTTTTTGTCGACTGATTGTTCAAAAGTAGCCGCGTCAGGAATTTTACTTCAATCAGTGAATGGAAATTTTCATCCTATCGAGTATTATAGCAGGAAACTTTCAGACAGTGAAAAGAAATATCCGAGCATGAAACTAGAATTGCTAGCAATTCACGACGCTATAATACATTTCAAAGATTTTTTATATGGTACGCATTTCACAATTTTGACCGACTCTAAAGCTTTAACTCATTTTATACATTTAGAAAAATCAAATTTCTGATTTAATCGCAAGATGGTTATTAAATTTACAACAATATTCATTTGACATCAAATACATTAAAGGACAAGATAATCCCAGTGATTTTATGTCACGCCAAAATTTTTCTGAACAAACTAAGACTAAATTAATAAATAACATTATTGCTAATGACAGCGCTATAACAATAGCCAAAATTTTAGAAGAGCAAGCAAAAGATAGAGAGATAAAGAAAATTATTAACGGACTAAATGCAAAATGTAAACAGCCAAAATATGTAAATAAATACTATAAAGATGTAAATACGGGTTTAATTATGATAAAGACTGCTAGATATATCAGAAATCCTATGCAAAACGACAGAATTCTAATACCTCACAGTCTAAAATTCGCAGTTATTGAGTTAGCTCATACACCACATTTTGGAGTAGAAAAAACATATCAAATTCTGAATAGAAAGTATTAATGGAAAGGGGCATACAGTGATGTAAAAAATTTTTGCGCATCATGTGATGCATGTTTATGTTACAAGAATAAGGCTATAAGACCTATGGCATTACAACGTGTCCCACGTCCATGTAAACAAAATCACACGGTGGCATTAGACATTGTAGGGAAGCTACCGAGAAGTAACGGACAGCACGAGTACATCATAACGATGATAGACCATTACTCGAGATTCCTGGAGGCAGTACCCGTGAGAAATATTACAACTGCGAGTGTATTACAGGTCCTAACGAATTGGATTTCACAAAATGGCGTTCCTATGTGGCTGCTGACCGATAATGCTCGGCAACTGAAAAGCGAGGAATTTAAAAAATTCGCAGAGCAACATGGTATAAAATTGAAATATATTTCAATTTACAAACCCAGCTCAAATGCAATTTTAGAAAGAAGCCACTTGGGAATAAAAAATTCTTTGGCAGCAATGGCTGACCAAACATTTAATTGGCACAAAGTCTTGCCATATGTAAAATTATTTCATAATGCGACACCCAGCGCAAATATAGACCACAGTCCCGCTATTTTGTTTCTCACCAGAGATTTGAAATTACCCGGAGAAAATAATCTGGAAATAGCGGACCCTGATGACAGTCCGATATTAACTAAAACTGAATATGATAATGACGTCAGTGAAGCACTTACTTTAGCGGAAAAAATTAATAGATATACAAAACGAAAACAAATTCAAGCCCAAAGTCGCCAAGAAAGAATTTTTAGAAGAGTTAGACAGCAGAAATTATTAAAAGGACAAATTGTATATTTAAAAAACCTCAGACCCACCACAGCATTACAAAAAAAATTTCAAGGACCATTTCGCATCGTAAAGGTGATCCGTAACAATAATTACGCTATCACACCTATGAACGATCCAAATAAAAAATGGATAGTTGTTCACGCGAATAAATTATATAAAGCAGAGCCGCGTAAAAAGTATTGACAAAGTAAACAAACACGGCGAACTGTTGACAGAAGTCAATCGCATGTAAACAAAGAATATAACGCCAATAATCCAAATGATGGGAGTACTAGACGTTATAATCTAAGGACACGCAAAAAATAGTATTCGAAAGCAAAATAATATAAAAAGTAAAAAAAAAAAAAAAGAAAAATTTAAAATTGTCTGCTAAATTAAGTGGAAAAATTAAAATATTATAGAGCAGAAATAAATAGTAAGTGTATGCAAATAAATGCAGCACAAGGTGTAGAGCCAGTGAATTCAAAAATAAAATTTGGAAAAGTTTTACAGTATGTGTAATATTATACAAGAATGTTAAAATTAATTCAAATGATATTCTGCAAAATAATTTTTGTATTCTACAATAGTTATTGAATATTTTAAAAGATATTCTGCAATATTGTTTTACGATTCTACAATAAAAATAAAATTAATTGGAAAGCATTCTACAAGATGTGTAGCAGTCTATAATGATTTTTAAATTAAATTAGATGGTATTATAAAATATATTAGTTTCCTACAATATTTGGAAATTAAATTGGAAAGCATTTTGAAATAATTTTGGTAGTCTACAGTAAATGTAAAAATTAAGTTGGAAGGTAGTCTACAAATAGATATTTTTGGTTAATGTAAAGAAAATGAATATAATTATAATAATAGAAAATTTATGTAGATAGAGCAACTTTCAAAATTAAGTGATAAATAAGTAAATAGACAACAAGTGTGTTACAAATAGCATAGTGCCACAATATGTGCAAAACATAGGGCAGCAAAAGTATATGGTTATTTTAGTATGTATTGTGTATTGTATATTATGTATGGTATATTGTGAAAACTGTAGTGTTGAGGAAAACTGTGTAGTAGTGAAGACTTAGTGTGAGGATAGGCATGATAGTTATCCAAAATGCACGGTAGTCAACAAAATCGCAAAATTAAATAAAACTTCAAAAAAATTGTCTGGAGGAAGGCAAGTCCAGCGGATAGGAATTTTTAAATCATGGATTTTTCTGCAACAACAGCAACAAAAAAAAAAGAACAGTAGGAAAGTTTATCAGCGGGTTGACTGGTTAGCAGTAATGTTGTCAATAAGTATCAACGTGTACAACGTAAAAGTATTAGCGCCAGCCCATTTTATTAAAATTATCAGCGTTTCATCAAGTAGCAGTACAGCAAAATTAAAAAGTTCTAGATTCCCGTCCCTTTTATGCAAGTAGATATTAAATAAATGAACGGACAATGATAAAAGATAAATAATTTATATGAAAATATAAGTAAAATAAATAAATTTAATCTTAGAAAATATAAGTAAAGTAAATAATTCAGTGGACGTAAAAAAAAAATAAAAATAAAATAAAAATAAAAGATATCTGAAGTATAAATAATATGTAATACAATAATGATTTCAGGAAATTAAAATGTTTGAGAACAAAAAAAAAACGGAGACTCGGAAAATTTTGAAGTGAAAGAAAATAGTAAATAAATGTTTTTTCCCTTCCAAACAAAATAAAAATTAGTCTACGTTATAAAAATGGACATTGTCAAATACTATGTAAGTGGGGATAAGAGCAGGGAGATTCATTTTGTAAAATAAATATGAGGATAACATATTTGTAAAATTAATATGAGGATAAAATTTTTGTAAATATGAGGATTTTGTAAATATGAGGATAAAACAAAAATATAGGTAATAAATAAACATTTATGTATAGATACATAACTTATATATAGAGCAATAAACATCAGAAAAAATATGTAGAAGTGATAAATAATACATACAATACCCCTCAATGTTCTAAAAAAAAATAAACTAACATGTGTTGTAAGAAAGAGAGAGAGAGAAATAAATAAATTTTACGTACTTTCAATTTGTATTACTTGTACGGTGACTGATGAATTAAGGGTAGGAGTGTCGTAATAGGGAGTTGGCAATTCAAGAATCTTGATGGTCATGTGTCTTTATTGATAACAGATGATGAATGGCTGTAGAGGTCAACGAGGAAGTGGCAAATTTTGTTTCCAATGGTAACATGCTGATGAAGTATATGCACTGTTTCATTTTTCTTGTACGGGTCTTGAAAAAATTGTATAACATAATTAATAAAATGCAAAATAAAGTCATGGAACATGGTAAAAGCAAGTACAGGATATTCAAAATCATAAAATTATTAATTAAATACCTCATAAAAAGCTGACAGAATAAAAGCAAAATCATAAATAAATAAATAAATAAAAGTGTGAAGTCAAAAATAACACTCACAGCTGATGTAAATAATAATTAGTAAATTAATAGATATATATTGCATAAATAGTGTATACAGACCTTTTACGAAAACAAGCAATCTAAAAAAAACAAAATAAAAGTTAATTACATAAATGGATTAATAAACTTCAATAAAATAGGATTAATGTCCCATCCTTCACAGTCAGCGTAACAGCTCCATATATGGCCATTGTACGGCGAAAGCTATTCACCTTCAAAATAAATAGACAGGCAAAAAAAAAAAAATAAAATAAACATCGGAGAAAATCTCCCATGCATAGTACGAGAATAATACAAAAAAAAAAGTTCTATTGTAAGCATACAATAAATGTATCAAAATTTAAAATTATAATTGCAGGCAATTATAGTTATTTAAAAATACCGGCCGGTATATAAAAAATAAAATACATTAGGAAAACACATTGATTTGTATGTAAATGATAAATGATTGAGTATGTTAATAAATTATTGCATTAATTAGACATCACAGTAAATAAAAAAAGAAAGAAATAACAGATAAAATCAAATATGAAAGAATTATATTTAAATAAATAAATATGTAAAGTTATGCTGAAACGGGAACATAAAGTCAGTTATATCAATAACATAACAAAAGCATGGTATATTCATAATACTACACATAAAATAATATATCACGCGTTGTTGCAACAAGGGATAAATAAATCCAATAAATTAGAGGTACATGAAATCAAAATAATAATTCAACAGTCAGATATGTGTTAAGGTCATAAGATAATAATAATAAAAAAAATATATATATATCAAATTAAATAGAATTAATAACAACATATGTAAAATAAATATATAATATGATACACATAAAATATAACTGTAAGTAAATTCCTTAAAAGGATACACGTAAAACCTCCCACGTCAATGTTAGATCGCACATTCATCACCGGAAAGTCAAGAGCCCGCGCTTGACAAGAAAATACCGCCAAAGTTGCACGATAACGATTAAATCTTTAGCGATACATGCAAAAAGCAGTTAAAATCCCTTTTACGTAAGTTTGCGCTCTGCAAACAATGAAGACACTCATTCAAGGCTCGCCGTGGGGGTCAACAGATTCGCAGTTGCCATAGAAACACGTTGAGAGGAACAGAGGAAAGCTACGGGTCAAGCGAAATTTTTTTCTTTTTTCTTTTCTCCCTCCCTTACGCGCAGTTGTGTCACACGAAAGGGCAGTCGAAGAGGAAATGCTCGTGCGTATTGTGAGATGCACAATATTTTGAAGAGCAAAATGAGTACATTGATATATATTGATGATATATTTGATATTTTAAAGGCCGAGATGTAATATGATATAAATATGGTGTTCAAAAGAGTCATGATTTATACACACAAAAATATATAATATGTTATTCATTGTAACAAATAAGAAATATATACAGCTAAAAAATTGTCGAAAAATTATTTACGTCTGTGAAAATGAGAAATCAAGGTAATGAATTGTGTATAGTTTAATGTAATGTTGTGAAATTGTATATAAATAGAAATGCAAATAACAATTATGATATAGTCTTCATTTGAAGTGTACAATAGACTGTACGAAGCAACATAATGAAAATATAAATATTGAAGTACCGGAACTTTGAAAGTTAAGTCACAGGATGGTGACTCATTCTTCCATGCTCATGATAATTCAATGTGACAATAAGGTGTCTTCCGTGCTCATGATAATTCCATGTGACAATAAGGTGTCTTCCGTGCTCATGATAATTCCATGTGACAATAAGGTGTCTTCCGTGCTCATGATAATTCCATGTGACAATAAGGTGTCTTCCGTGCTCGTGATAATTCCATGTAACAATATAGTGTGCCTTCCGAACAGTGATAATTTCTTCAGGTACAGCAATATATGTGTCACCAAGTACGAGATGGTGTATCTTCCGAACAGTGAGTTCCTTCATTTTAGTGACATGTCGGTTGTAATGCACCGATATATGTATGTCAATGTTACAATATAGTGTGTCTTACATGCGGTGATCTGCATTTCTGTGACAGATATATGTGCAGTGGATCAAAGCAACATTTCCACAGTGGCCGCAATGTGTACACATATGTATTCAGTGCAATGTTTACCGTGTGCTGAAATTTTCTCTCTGCAAGGGGGGATATCATGTAACACAATATTTGTATTACATGTTACATTCCAATTACGGATGCCAACATAGCCATTTCGAAATTCCAATTGCGGATGCCAACCTAGCTAATGAGCTATTTAAATGCTGCGGAGGGAGCCAATGGCAATACAAACATAAATAAGCAGCGCATCCCCTTCTTCACTTCAACGAATCAACAACGACACTACAATGTGAAAAGAAAAAGGTTTGAGAGAATGTTCTAGAACTTTCCAACAGATGCAATTTCGACAGCGTCCTAGACGCACCTGAAGTTTTTGGTAGTCGTCTTAAAACTTTCGAACGAGTCAGCATCATGTTTTTGGTTTTTGTGAAAAAATGTCTGTAGATTGTGAGCAATAGAATGGTAGCCTGCGCAAGTACGCGAAGTGCAACGATTTTCCCACATCATTGAGATGGCACGAATATGCACGTAACAAAGAGTAAAGGTAACCAACTTTCAATTGTCACTATTAGCACGGAAGGCACACCTTTAACGATTATTAAAATAATTGACTACCAGTTCGTATGAGTATACCATATGAACGAGTTCGTAAATATTGAACTATAAGAACCATTCTTTATCTATTGTTTAAAGGAAACTGTTTTTAAGAAATCTAAATCAAAGATATTATGTGTGTAAATATATATATAGCTATTAATGTAATATTGTCAGTATTATGTGTCTTTTAGTAATTGATGTAATTATAGCATAGTTACTCCAGATATAATAGATATCTATTAAGTAAAATATTAAAATAAATTGAGCAATTAAGCATGTGTGTTTCTTTATGTTTTGTGTGTTCGTAGTCCGAGCTTGAGAACCGGGAGCTTACATGCTCCACCCTTAGTGGCGGCATCATAGGTAAGTCCTATACTGGTAAATTTTGATAAGGACAATTTTACCTTATGACAAAGTGCAATGCGTCGAGGAGTAATGCTTAGGAAAATACTAATGAAATATCAAGAATATAAAGGATAATATTAATCCACATTCAATGTTAAACATTTCTTAATTCTGAATATTCTGCTTATAGGAATTGTATAAATCAGCATTAAGTATAAAGTATAATTCCATTTCGAACTCTTGCGTTTACACATATTTTACTTTATTAGACATATAATTCTTTAAAATGCATTTCGTCAGTGTAAAACAAATATTGACAATATAATTAAACAATAATATTGTATCATCATAATTTAATTTGTTTTTGTTATATTTTCTCAGCTCATATAATCCTAAATTTATTTGAAACTTTTGAAAATATAGTAAACTTCCAAGTTTTCGCTGATGTTTGAGAAACTGAATTAGGCTAGATATAGAGAGAAGATTAAACTCAGTTTCTCCCATCTGGCAAATCCAGAATTTTTCACACGCACAAAATTTACTAGATCAACAGGATATATCTAAGACCTAGCTGTTCATATGTCTAATAAAGTAATCCGGTTTAGATTAAAAATATGAGTATATAAACTGGATCCATGATCATGCATGAAAAATAATTTTTGATTTAAGAAGAAATATTTTAATAGTTTTACTTTGTTAAGAACGTAGATGACAAATCGCTGCAAAGTATATTTATCTACTATTTTTAAAGTAAAAATTTCTGGTTTGAAAATTATTGAAAAAACAATATTTTTCTAAAAATTAGCATACGAAAGTGAAATTATAATATCAGCATAAAATCATTCCTACTGATTTTAATTTTTTTGTTATTAATATTCATGAAAATCCGATACATTATTTATAGATATACTTATTACTTTTGATAGAGAAAATATATATTTAAAATAAATATTATCAATCTGCCAGTCCTTGTTCACTATGTCATGTCGCAATTCTGCGCGCCATGAGCCTTTCGTGTTTTTCTGTGAGAAAAACACCTTTCTTTCCTTCCGTGCCTGTGCTGTATTTCGGTAGGCCTTGTCTGGATTCATTTTGCATTAAAAGCTGTGTTTCGTCGTGAAACCGTTGGCGCGAGCCAGGAATTCTGTCTCGCCTGGTTGTGTGACGTGTGGTCTGAGGAGAAGGCTGTTGCCGGGCGCGCTTGCCTGCCAATCAGGAAGCGGCGTGGAGGAGAACTTTTTGCTGGACTCTTGAGACCCGGGGATTCGACTTGGAAGTTTGGCTTGGAGCGGTCGCATCGGAAAATTTGTCTTAACTTTTAAGACAAAGGTTTTGGCCAAAATGGCTAATTTTCCTTGAATGGAGATATTTTGTTTCTGATGAAACCATGATCCATTCCCGGAGCTGGATGAAGAAGTACCTGGAGAAGATTCGATGTTCTTTAACGTTTTTCTAAATTATTTTTTTTTATTCCAGGATGATATCTCGTGGATCTATTTTGTCGCCTAAGTTTTTTGAACCGGAAGGATGAACGTCATGGAAATATCTGGCATAAAGCCCTGTTGAATTTTGTGATGACTTGGACCCTCCTTTTTCTGGAAATTAATTCGGTTTCTTCAAGTAATGCATATCGAACTTGAACTTTTCTGTGAAATTTTGGTTTTAAATTTACGGAACAGGTAACCCCTTTTGTAATCGGAACCAGAAGTTCCAACTGAAATCTTTGGCACGAATTATTACAACGCAGGCACACTAAATATTTAATTTTGAATTATAATGGCTTTACTGAATTTTAAGAAAGGTAAAATAGAATTGTATTGTGAGTCATGATTTAAGTAGTAATATTATGTTTGATTTAATAATTAGTGATTGAATATTCTGAGCAGAGCATAAATTGAAATAATGTTTGTTAATGATAAAGGAAGCTCTGAATTATTTGGAATGATAATTTAAGTAAATAAATGTTGAGAAAAATGCTAATGATTAAAATAAATTGAATTGTTTAATTTGAAATGTGCCTTCCTTTTTGTATTCCCTCATGTTCTTTGCTCACTGAATACCATCTAGAATATAATTCTTCTAGACTGGGAAAACCCCATCTAAATAACATTGCCTGGGTTAAGTTAAATATGACAATTACCACTATTTTTGTTTTTGCTGTAAACTTTACGATCACTGGCCTTGTGTGTAGCGGAATCGGTACTCACAGATTGGTTCTGAAACCGCTACTACAAATTTATCCTGGTCACGGCACCAATTTGTAGTAGCGGTTTCAGAACCAATCTGTGAGTACCGATTCCGCTACACACAAGGCCAGTGATCGTAAAGTTTACAGCAAAAACAAAAATAGTGGTAATTGTCATATTTAACTTAACCCAGGCAATGTTATTTAGATGGGGTTTTCCCAGTCTAGAAGAATTATATTCTAGATGGTATTCAGTGAGCAAAGAACACGAGGGAATACAAAAAGGAAGGCACATTTCAAATTAAACAATTCAATTTATTTTAATCATTAGCATTTTTCTCAACATTTATTTACTTAAATTATCATTCCAAATAATTCAGAGCTTCCTTTATCATTAACAAACATTATTTCAATTTATGCTCTGCTCAGAATATTCAATCACTAATTATTAAATCAAACATAATATTACTACTTAAATCATGACTCACAATACAATTCTATTTTACCTTTCTTAAAATTCAGTAAAGCCATTATAATTCAAAATTAAATATTTAGTGTGCCTGCGTTGTAATAATTCGTGCCAAAGATTTCAGTTGGAACTTCTGGTTCCGATTACAAAAGGGGTTACCTGTTCCGTAAATTTAAAACCAAAATTTCACAGAAAAGTTCAAGTTCGATATGCATTACTTGAAGAAACCGAATTAATTTCCAGAAAAAGGAGGGTCCAAGTCATCACAAAATTCAACAGGGCTTTATGCCAGATATTTCCATGACGTTCATCCTTCCGGTTCAAAAAACTTAGGCGACAAAATAGATCCACGAGATATCATCCTGGAATAAAAAAAATAATTTAGAAAAACGTTAAAGAACATCGAATCTTCTCCAGGTACTTCTTCATCCAGCTCCGGGAATGGATCATGGTTTCATCAGAAACAAAATATCTCCATTCAAGGAAAATTAGCCATTTTGGCCAAAACCTTTGTCTTAAAAGTTAAGACAAATTTTCCGATGCGACCGCTCCAAGCCAAACTTCCAAGTCGAATCCCCGGGTCTCAAGAGTCCAGCAAAAAGTTCTCCTCCACGCCGCTTCCTGATTGGCAGGCAAGCGCGCCCGGCAACAGCCTTCTCCTCAGACCACACGTCACACAACCAGGCGAGACAGAATTCCTGGCTCGCGCCAACGGTTTCACGACGAAACACAGCTTTTAATGCAAAATGAATCCAGACAAGGCCTACCGAAATACAGCACAGGCACGGAAGGAAAGAAAGGTGTTTTTCTCACAGAAAAACACGAAAGGCTCATGGCGCGCAGAATTGCGACATGACAACTATCATCCCCAGTAAAGTTTGCATCCGATTTCAACAAAACTTGATACGATGATAAATAAGTTATGAAGTAGGTTTTTATGAAATAATGTTTCGATCTGATTTTGGTTGATTTGATATTATTTCAAATCAAATCTTTAAAATACTTTGAGTTTTATTGAATCATTATCATTCTAACCACATTTTTAATTGTAAATTTATCAATGTTGTCGGAGATTAAAAATCAAATGCTGTGCACAGCTTCACTTTTTCAAGAATAATTCTGTATTTTGCATTTTTCCAATCAAAGCCTAAAATTATTAAAATGATCTAGTTTTTTTTTAATTTCTTGAATAATGTATATTTATTTTACTGAGAATAATGAAATTACAGATATCATAAATATTCAGTGCAATCGTTCAGCGGATGTGTCATGGATCAATATATGAAATAATGTGTCAGTCCCAAATATACTGCATACTGGAATTATAAACTAGTAGAAAATGTAACCGCCGTTTCCCGGGAGTTACAATAGGGATAAATTCAGTAATTTAATGCAGGGATTCATTTCTTTAATAATAGTCCTATTAACGTTCTAACAATGTTATTTTTAATATTATTAAAGAAATGTATCTGTGCTTTAAATTGAGATCAGCACTGGTAAATAAAAGGGTTTTTGTCGGTTTTTTCAGAAACTTGACGCCTGCTATTTTTATAGTAAATTAAATCCTTACTTTAAGCGCATGAGAAAGGATTTAAAACAACAGAAATGAAAAGAGAGTAGGTATGGCTAAAGTTCACCCTGACTTCTCCACAGCAGTTGGGTATGAGAGCGAAAAAGCACTGCTACCATTAATTACTAACAATATAGCATTTGTTTATTTAATGGATTTTCTTAAAATAATCACTAAAATAACATTGCTTAATAAATCAAAATTTTCTTATTAGCATGCGAAGATATACATGAAAATTTTCGTTAAATTATAGAGTTGTGCTGAATTTTTCGGATGTAATGAAATAAAAATCATATTATATAAAAATACAAATTTCAATGTATTTAAAAAAATAAATATCAAGTACTTGTCTTACGGATGTGGTTCAAATCGTACATAAAAAATCATTACGTAAAAGATACAAATTTTAATGTACTTAAAAAATAAATACGAAACTCTCTCTCTCTCGTCTTATGGATGTGGATCATATCGTACATAAAATATCATTACATTAAAAATATAAATTTCAATGTATTTAAAAAAGTAAATATGAAACACTCGTCTTATGAATGTGGTTCAGATCGTACATAAAAAACCATTACATAAAAGATACAAATTTCGATGTATTAAAAAAAATAAGCATGAACCAAATGTCTTAGAGATGTGGCTTTCATCTCATTGTCGGAAAGACCATTATTCGATCGTTCCGACGGTGTCAAAATGGAAACTATGTAATAATTTTTTCCCGTCGCTAAGGATCTGATTTGTGTGAATATCGCAGAAAAATCGTGCTAAAACATAAAATAACTTAAAAACGAAATCGAAATTTTATAAATTATCACCGAGTTGTACGCTATGTTCGACGAGAAGTACCAGATTGCATGGCTGTACGATACTTAGATTTCTCGCTAGAGACCGCACACACAAACACACAAACAAACATAATCTTTTGTAATGTATTAGAACAAATTATCCGGCGTTGGCTGGATAAGCGGGTACTATTTATAAATAATTATATGCGCACTTGCTACTTAAATAATACATTCTAAATAAGCGACCATTACATAAAAGATACAAATTCAATTGATTTTACTGATATATCGCTGTACCGATTAAGAGAAAAGGGTCCGGTCATCCCTGTCAAACGCTCCAATAATTAAAAAAATTGAATAAATCACCATTAAAAATATAATTAATCAGGGTTTTGAAAAAATATTATATTCTGTAGTAATCTCTGATATTTAAAAGAGCTGCTGTTAAATTATAAACGTCAGATAACACATCAATGTTTTAACATCGTATTACTAAAATTGGAAGGTTTAAAACGGAATAAATGTATATAATTTTTTTAAATTAGCGAAAATTCGTCTGTTAATCACATGTATTCCGTTCATAGTTTGAAAGATAATATTTCCGATAGTGTCAAGATAGAAATTCTGTGATAATATTTGAAATCGCTAAGGAATACGTCATGTCAATATCATCCAAAACCGTTGTAATGCGAGTTAAAGCATAAAATAATGAAAAGAATTCAGAAAAAAAAATTCGGGCTCTGAAGTACCCCTGTGACAATTTCCATAGCCTTACGTTTAGATATCCAATTACAGACGGCATATTCGCACACGTAGATAGACAGATTATAAAGTGTTTTAAAGTGGCTATAGACTTGAAATACAAATTGAAAACCAGTGGTATAATTCCAACTGGAATTCATTTAAAACGCAAAATAGTATATTTAGTTAAGCAAAAACTACATACAGAAATATGCAGTCGAAAAAAGCCGGCTGAATATTATACGATATTCAGCCTTTTTAAACATTTGATGATGTGTTGACGTTCAACAATGTGGAACACTAAATCAACCACCAGATCAACTAGGAACAGCAGATCTCACTTTTAAAAATGTTATGATCATATATTGCAGAGTCTTTGCTGCTTCAATGTTATAGTGCTAATAATGGAGTCTCGGTTATTAATTTTTCAAAAAAATATTTATCGTAATAAATAATTTATTTTTATTCTGAACGTTACAAATCAACAAAGATAGATTAAGTATATATCTAGGATTTATTTTAAAACATTGATAAGATTTTGTAAATTATAGCAAAAAATAGCTGCTGAACATTCATGCATATGCTAGTTTTCCCAAATATTTTATTTAAAATTTAGAAATTTTAAGAATGTGGTTTACGGAATGCCCGTTTTGTATCCAAAGCGTGTCAGGACTGGTGTGAAAGTAAGGCAAAGCGTCTAAGGACTCTCACTTTCAAGAAACTTGGTCAAATAAGATTGTTGGACTCGATTTTTGTAGTTTATTTGAACATCTATAATTCGGAGGCAAAATGATGGCATTTTTTGGCCTCCTAAAATTTAAAAAATAGAGAAAGAAAATTTTAAGTAGTCTTTCTTTAAACATAATAAAAGAAATAAAATAAGAGAAACGAAATAAAATAATATAAAAAGAATAGAATAAGATAACTTTAAACATAAGAAAAGAAGCAGTGTTTAGCAATATAACGATATTTAATTTTTGGTTTTACCCATTTTTCCAAAACTCTATTTTCAACACTATGTTTCCTCAAGTAATCACTTGAAGAAACATGTTTTTGTCTAGAAGGTATGGGGGCTGGAATCTTGAGCTATGCAATCACTTTGCGCCTCAAGAACTTTATAGCCGGGGCCCGGTAGAAGCAACACATGCAGTAAATCGAATTCTCGGGGCCCGGATTATATTTGGAACTCGCTAACAAATTCATCAAAATAAACCAATTGATCAAAAGAAACTAATTGATCAAAAGAATCTAATTGATCAAAAGAAACTAATTGATCAAAAGAAACTAATTGATCAAAAGAAACTAATTGATCAAAAGAAACTAATTGATCAAAAGAAACTAATTGACCAAAAGAAACTAATTGACCAAAAGTAATTAATTGATAAAAAAAACTAATTGAGCAAAAGAAACTAATTGATCAAAAGAAACTAATTGATTGTTTATATTAAAACCTGTATTTACCATCAATGTTCGGCTGTGGTACCAAGAGCCCAGGGTACCGTATGTCCTGAAGCTTATTTACTATATGCCAGATCGTTGCAAAGGTGCAACTGCAGTTCGAGGAGGGTCAACAAAATATTGGACATTTTATGCTAGATACTATTACTTTAACACGTCGTTTTAGTTGATACATTTACATTAATTTTGCATTTTCTACTTTAGGAAGATATTTATTGCAATTATGTATATAAGGATGTGTCCTATTATTGGAACTGTACTACATACCATCTAATAAAAGTTTTTCGAACTTTTCTTCATCCCACCTTGCAATATAAAACACAGCTTTTGCATGTAATGGACCACACTATATGTTTTTACGTATCGGCTAAATAATTAATTTTCTTTTATTTCTTTTTTCGCAAATAGAGAATCACCTAAAGTTCAGGCATATTAAAAATATGTATTCTTAGAATCATGCATCCAGTATAATATATAGAATGTGGCGAATGGTTTAATATGTGGTAGGCTTGAGATCATCCTAAATGAAGGCCGACCTTGAATATGGAAAAACCAATATTATTTTACTTGACAGTCTCAATATGTATACTCCATGAAGACTAATTTCTAATTTGGATATTTTAGAAAGAGCTCTCAAGTCATCATTAACATTTTTCAACTTGTAGGGAAAATGTGCGATTTTTCAGCTATTCCATTTAAAATTACCAGTTTTCGTTTTGCTTCTTGAAGGACAGCAAATTGCCTATACTATGTACTTTACACTATTATACACTGCATATAAAAAACAATGATCGGGATAGACCAGTTGTCATGGTGATTATACAAAAAAAAACACGAATTTGATCCTCACCGTCACCTGAAAATACCTTCGTGTCTACGCAGAGTACGGACAAGATGATGCAAAAGTCATTCCAAGAGGTCATGAGTCAAGGGAAAATGGGCGGTATGGAGGGAAAATGGTACACTCTTCGGTCGTTAAACGGGTGAATGATTTAATTACTAAGTGCCGCTCCACCGGTGAAAATATTCAAAAGATCTTCTACCTGATGAGTTATCAAAGTGATCAAAGACTTTTGCATCATTCAAACTTCTCGACCACAACTTGTGATGTGTCTATTGTATAATATAAAAGTTGCATCCATCAACGAAGATAATGAAATCTTCAAGGATAGACACATAATCACGCCAATGATGATCGTCAAGATAAAATGAGTCTTCCGTCCTCTTCTGCCTTAACAGTAAATTGGTTGTTATTAATTTATAATACAGAATATTAAACAAGATAAAAAAAATCTGAAAAATATGAGTAAAAATGGGCAAAATTAATATAAAACTGCGATAAAATGATAGCGGGAAAAGTTTAGCAAACAACTGCGCTCATAACTAGAAAGTTAATACAATAAATAGTTAATTCGTATGTAGGAAACCAACGTTTCAGATAACATTAAAAAGTTGTTCAATGTGGTTATTTTCCGTTCAGTCCTCCAAAACACTGAATTGATTAATTTTACGGATTTCTAGGTTTTTAATGGAAGCAAGATAAACTTACTGCAATGAGCATTCGTGGCACAAGAATACAGGGAATAAGGGTATAGGATATTTGAAAGAACAACTATGAAAGAAATCAAAAAAACATTTTTATTATGATTTAAATAATGTGTGTCTTATTACAGATATGTAGCTTCAATTTAATAAAAACATAAATTTCTTTTGGGAAGTAATTGCCTAAAATATCGCAAAATATAATAGATATGCTGACTGTTTTAAATTATAAGCAAATGCTGAAAATAAATGAATTATTTAGTACAAAATATCCACACTGTTAACTTCTTTGCAAAATAGTATATGAGGACATTTTACAATTTAGAAGAAACTCCTATTATACACTATTTGGTCCATTGCCTTTCAAAGCCAACGTTGCATGGAAATGCTTTCAATTGTCGTAGGATTAAGAACTTTAGTTTATAGTCTCATTACTTCTTTTATGATGTAATTCATAGTACTAAATGTTAGCTTTAAAAAGGTTTATGGCTGAATTACTAAACATAAGTACTTTTTATACCCTGCAAAACTAGGCAAGAAGACACTTAAACTAGTGTTGGAGATATAATAGTGCGCGATTTCTTTATTTTGTATTCTATTCCAGACATGATAAAGCTCATGAATGTACAAAATGTAAATAATAAAATCGTACACACACTGATCAAAATAATTAGGGGATCCTGTGAGTTCGGTATGAAATATCTACTACATAATCGACTAGTTTTTTAGCAAAACTGAAAGAAATAGGATTAAAAAGGAAAATTATCGCATTTACAAATTCCGGAATATGCAAATTTTGCCTGTGACTTTGAAAATTACACGCTTTAGATAAGTAGTGAAAAAGGATCTTCAGCATTCTATAATAGGGTGCGATTTCTTCATTTTGTATTATATACTAGGTATGATAAAGTTCATGAATGCACAAAATGTAGATAATAAAATCGTACACACACTGATCAAAATAATTAGGGGATACTGTGAGTTCCGTATGAAATATATACTATGTAATCGACTAGTTTTTTAACAAAACTGAAAGATATAAGATTAAAAAAGGGAAATTATCGCATTTACAAATTCCGGAATATGCAAATTGTGCCTGTGACGTTGAAAATTACACGCTTTAGATAAGTAGCGAAAAGGGATTATCAGCATTCTTTATGTAGGAAGAGATTATAAATAATTGGCATGCAGTAAATGCTTCGCTTTGCAGCAGTGAATGCGATGTCTCAATAACATGATTTAGCCGAATCGGTAACCTGGAGGGCCATCGATCGTTTAAAGGCAGGCCAAAGGTAACCCGTTGTAGCGGAAGCCCTTGGAATGTCCCAAAATGTTATTCCCAGACTATGGAATCTGTTTTTGGAAACCGTAAATGTCAGTCGAAAACCGAGACAAGGTCGCTAGCAATCAATAACATAAAACAAGAACCGGTATTTAACACTAACGGCCAGAAGATGTCACAGTATGAACTCCGCTCATTTGCAACAGCACCTTCGGAGAGCTAGTGATATCAACGTTTCAATTCAAAATTTTCGAAACCAACTCTCGTGTTGGTTTACCTTTACATGATCGCAAACTAATGATTTATGTTTCATTAACAGAGGGCCATCATGCAGCTTGCAGAAGGTGGGCAGAAGAACCTCTTAGATGAAGACGAAATGAATACAGCAATGTACTCTTCTCAGACGAGCTCCGCTTTAGTGTACAACCTGCCAATAGGCGGATTATCATTAGGAGAAAAAGTGGCATACGGAATAATCCTGAATTTGTGAATGAAAGTGTCTGATTTGGAGGAGGCAGAGTGATGATGTGGGATCTCTCTTAATGTCCCTAACAAACTGTACATCATCAGAAATGCATCACTAACGGTTAAGAGATATAGATATGAGATCCTCAGATATTTTGTGGTTTCTTACGCTGCATCAATCAGGGATGACTCCATTTTCATAGATGATAACGCTTGGCCACATCGTGCTCGGCTGGTAGACCACTTCCTTTTCGACGAATCAATCCTTCAAATTGATTCGCCAGCATGTTCCCCAGACATGAACCCAATCGGACATGTTTGTAACATTCTAGGAAGAAGAGTTTCTGATCTCTTATCACCACCGGAATCAGTTCAGCAGCTGTAAACTGCTCTTCTACAAGGATGGGAGAAAAACCCAGTCTCTCCTTGATAACCTCATTAATCCCATACCTCAAGGGTGTGCAACATTGCTTTCGGTGCTGGAAAACTATACCCCCTTACAAAAACTCATTTAATCCGAGAAATTGCATTTTTTGTTCGTTTTTACAACATGTACAAAATGTGCATTTTTTGTTTTCAGACAAAAAACAAGAATAAATTTTAATTATCCATTGTTTTGTGCATAATTTTATTTTCTAATAGCATACAACACCTATGGATCATATTTCAACCAACAAAAATTTTCACATTCGCAGTTTATTTCCAAAATCATAATATCCCCTAATTGTTTTGAGCGGTGTATTTATAAATTCCTAAATCCGAAGAACTATTGCAGAACTTGTGAGGTCTAACTAACCTTTCGATTAATATTTCCCTCAGTTTACATTATAATTTATGTTTACTTTAAACTAACTATTCTAAGTGGTTCTGTGAGGCCAATCGCAGAGCTAATCAACATACATTTCTGAGTTACTGAAGTGAAAACAGAATGAGTTTCGGATCTTGGGAGATTTTGGGAGGAGAAAGGGGTTCTAATAAGATTTCGACTTGAGTGAGTTGGGGTGAATGAGTATACATGCGGATAGATTGGGATGAGTACTGAATTTGGACGGCGGTCTAGTAGAAGGAAACCTACTTAGATACAACTATGACTGTAATAGTCTAGTATCCGGGGTTTGGCCGCAATACGAGGCGAGTTAAACATAATACCATTAGTAAAGATAAAAGCTTTATTCATCGTCTACGGAGTAACAAGTATCACCAGGCCCGTCACGGGTAGACTATTGTATAATTGTAATTCAATTTGATCATATGTAATAACAGGTACTGTCTATGTCGTCAATTGCTTTAAACAGCCAACACAATAAAATTAGTTTGATTTAAATCAGTGCAATCCTCTGGTATTGCTCTGGACTGAAAGGCCTGAATATCAAGTAAGTTAGAATATAAGTTAGAATTATGTCACCTTGTTGGCAGAGATAAGTACGGATATGTAATCCCACAACATAAGTATACTCATCCGTATAATAGAGTAAACATCAAGAGTCGGTGAAGGCAAATAATTTATAAACTATAAACTCGCCTCTGTAACAAATACAAATATACATATGTAGATTCACTTAAATATTAAATACCGTATTGCAACTGAACTGATAATTTGAAATCTAGTTTTTCACAAACATATAATTATTATGCATCCCTAAACACAAAAAATCCCAATGCTACGTCTCCGCTGTCTGCATTTTCAGAAAATAACTAAGGTATAGCAATATATTGTAATCGGCAAAATGAAAAGAAAATTTGTGCATGCTTTAAATTACTTTTAAAAGAATAATGTGGTTTCTATTCTTTTAAAAGAAATAATATGGTAAATATCAGAATAAAATAACAATCATTCCATATAAAATAATTGTCAGGAAAATTGAATGGCATCTTCATCAGTTGGCTTTCCATTTAATCAATTCAACAGCCAGAGCCAAGATGATTGCTTCCGAAGTTCCTGGGTCCGAAAAATCCCCACCTCCACCTCAGAATGTAGAAAAAAGTCCATGTAAGTAGGTTTTTCCATAGCAATATGGATAGAAATATGCACTTATCGGGTGTTATGTTGAGGTCGGAAACGGCTGGTGTTATGCCGTCTTTAATTTGCGATGGTTGTGCTGGTCTGTGACTGAAAAGAGAGCGGGACTAGGGGAAGAGCGGACCAATGGAAAATCGGAAAGAGTAACTTCCAAGGTTGCAAGGTTTGCAAGTATTTACTAGAAAGTAAATACGAATTGAAGCAGTAGAAAAAGCAATTACTATTCAGTTTTATGTATTACGTTAGGATTGAGTTGATAAATTAAATTGAGGTTCAAGTTAATTTCAGGATTTCAGATAAAAGTTGTTCAATTAAGCAGAGGACAGAGTTAAGTTTTATGTAGATTGAGATTGAGTAAAGTTGTTAATTATTTTTTAATTTACAATAGGATGTTAGTTACTTTCACTTCACAATTATTTTACAATCAGCATGTGTGCTGTGAACAAAAGGGATCTTATGGTAAAACCGGTCACCAATTCAAGATATTAATCACACCTACAAAGTATCAAAAACTTCTACATTTTGAAACAAAATATTAAAATTAAGGTACTATTCATATATTTAAGGAAATATATTTAAGAATTTTATATATTTTATTATATTTAAGGAAAAAGGGTGTCAGTAAGCGTGAACATGAAATGTGAGAAGCAATTATTATCGGATGTGCAAGATAGTCATTTCAGCATTAAAACCCAATTAGTTTGACGAATACAATATAATTATTCAGATTCGTTTGAAGATAAACAAAGCTAATTGGATGCTAATGAGACGAAGGCACAATTGTTGTTGTTTAGTTAAATACACGAAATAAAGGGATACCGGCGTTTATAAATTTGTTTACGAAACTGTGATTCGAATGTCACCCTCATTATAAAAATATTTCAAGCAGTTTGTATTCATCATCTAGTTATTTTGGCTCTAAATATATAAACAGAGTGGTTATTGCTCAACGGTGGTTCCTGTATTATAGTTCACAAACAAATTTGGGATTTGGAAGATGTCTACAGCAGATGTCTGAGATTTCATAAACGCCTCCTGTTGGCGGATTTTGTGATAATGACACTTTTCTTTCAATTTCTTGCAGCTTGATTTAATTAATTTGGTGTGTGTTGCGTTGTGTACAACTAATTTATAGTTATTGCCAACAGGGGTTTATGAAATTGAAACGTATTGAAAATTAACCTGCAGCATCTTCGGTAATGCGTAAATAATTAGGGAGCAAAACCGTTCCATTGTTACATGTTGCATCCAGGGACGTTTTTTTGTCATATGTAAAGTAGGGAAATAATGAGTCTCTCCAATTATAAACCTTTTGCTTACGGGTGGATCAGCGTCAATCCCAAGCGATGAGCGTCTCAAAAAGTATTTGACATATCCTTTCCCAAACAGTTCGATCCCCCTTTGAAGGCATTGGCGTCTATGGACGCCAATGCCTGCAAAGTGAGATCGATTCGCTTGGAATTGACGCTGGTTCACCCGTAATCAAAAGGTTTAGGGACATTCTTTACCCCATCAATATTTCGTAAAATTTTTACTTTTCATATAATTGTATAAAATATTGTTCTCCATAACATTTTTGAATTCGAGATTTTAGCTAATAACCGCTTCAGAACATTTTGATTCCATTTCGAACACTTTTAGAAAAATTTCGTTCTATCTGCATGTGGTTGTGAGCTCGCGCGTGGGTGTGTGCGTCAAATACTTCATACATTTTTCCAATATTAAGCAAAAATTACATTTTATACAGATTTATTAAAACTTAAAACAATTTACCCATATTGTAGCTGTAAGCATATTATTTCAAAAGTCCCATAAACAGTGCAACAGTTGTTAAACAACTACAAAGATACATTTCAAGGTAAACATAGCCAACGGAACCTTAATGACATACATATTATAATTATACATTTTTAAACTAAATCATACTGACTACAGAGTTTTAGACCATTTTATGGAATGCGATGAAAAAATATTGGCTGAAACTTCGATGCTGGCCAACCCGAAGAAGCAACGTTAGCAAGAGGGAGATACTTCTCCATCCAATCTGGAAATTCCCATAAATCACATTAACTGATGAAGGGGCTTGCATCACAAATAAGATTTCGGGCGTCTTGAAGTAAGTCGTTTCTTCCCGAAGCCAAGTTTAAAAATGTTTTCCCAACAAAAGGAGAAGAAAATATATTTTAATTCAGAAAACAATTTTCATGCTAGCGATTTCTAAAAGATCACAGAATCAAAAGTTCCGGTAACAATTTTCAAAATGACAGCATAAAAATGACTAAAATATATCGATTTTAACTACAATCATCAACTCGCCGTGTGTGTGAATTTAATCAGATGTGCAAACAAGGTTCCAGGCAGTACAAATGTATGTACGCACTTCAATACGTTCATATGTCAGGAACAGTAAATATTAATTTCGGTCCCCTAATGTCACAAGTCATGCAGGTCTCCCTATTTTGCTCTATAAGTCTCACTTTATTACAAAATAGGAAAGATTATTATTGTAATTAATAACACGAAGTTTTTGGAATAATAAGAGGTATGTGCAAATAAGTAAAACAAGAAAGATCAATCATGCATAAAGCATTGGTTATGAAACACTTTCCTATTTCAATGTAATTTTATTTAAACATCTCTAAAATGCGATACATTCCTCGGTAATATTTTTAAAATTATCACAATACTACAAAAATTTATTATATTTGAAAACGTAAAACTTCATCGAAAAAAATGAACTTCATTCAAATGACGGTATTGAAATATTAATTGCCTGGTTTAAACATCTCTAAAATGCGATACATTCATCGGTAATATTTTTAAAATTATCATAATACTACAATAATTTAATATATTTGAAAACTTCATCGAAAACAAATGAAATTTACTCAAATGATGTCATCGAAAGATAAATCGCCGCTATATAAAAGCAGCATTTCATTCATAAATTTTTAAATTTCATTCATTCATCACAATACTCAGGGATGTATCTACAGTGGTCGGCGGTGGTCGGGGTTTCCATCACTCAGAATTTCCGACCACCACTCAATTGCCGAACACCAATCATCCAAAAAAATATACATATTACAATTACATTTTAAAAAAGTTATATTCAATTTTATCAAATGTTTTTCTTTAATATAAAAGTATAGAATACTAATACTGTTTGTGTGTGCGAATTAACGCAAAGCTCGTTTCGAAATTTTATATTCGCAATAATAATTGTTCGGGAAAATCAACCACCACTCACATTTCTCTAGATACATCCCTGTACTATAATAGTTTATTTTATTTAAAAACTTAAAACCATGGAGGTACAAGTAATTTAACTCTATGCTTGAAATTTCATCGAAAAACTTGTCTAGGTTCTCTATGTAAAATCAATGAACGTTTCATTCATACTAGCTATATTGCTGGCTCTATGA
This sequence comes from Amaurobius ferox, assembly GCA_951213105.1. Taxonomy (NCBI): domain Eukaryota; kingdom Metazoa; phylum Arthropoda; class Arachnida; order Araneae; family Amaurobiidae; genus Amaurobius; species Amaurobius ferox. Next base: position 13,279,296 of record OX578143.1, read on the forward strand.
GCTAAATAATTTTGCGTTAAAGAAATGCAGCTGTCACATCGGCGGTGAATCGGAACCAAAGTCGAACCGAAACCGATCTCACAACCGACATGCATTGAAGACTGAAGACACGGGAAAGTACATTGCAAGATTCATGCACAAGATTCGAAATAAAATCTCTCATAACCCAGGAGTACCGGTCTGGAGACATCAGTCCACAAATGGGTAGAAGTAACGACATGAAACAGGGTGTGCAAGGAATCAACACATTAAATTTAACATTCATTTTTATTAAAGTGGAAACTATTTAAAATATATGTATATTCCATATATTTGAAGTATACAGCAATCATATCAAATTTTATTTCTTTCAGAAACCAACATAGATCTTATAAAATTTGTTTATTACCATAATTCTCTCTACTTATATCATCTGAGAACATCTTATTTAAGTAATTAAGTTTTTCTGCAAACATTATTACTAACAAATACATAAGAATCCTTATTTAATTAGTCTATTATTCAGATTTATCAATATAAAATCAACATAAATGGATTCTATTAATATTCACATTTTTATCAATGAAGTTATGTAATCAGTTATTTATTCAAAGGATCATTAGTTCTGAAATGCTATTTGACCAACTCCTGTTCCGAATTATAGCTTTCGATTTTAAAAGTTTTACCTCAAAGTTTCTGCTTCACGCCAAACCGCTTTAATTCCAGAAATAACAGTTATATTTCAGGTTGAAATTCTCAGCAATACATGTCCAAAGGAGGATAGTCTTTGTACCGAACAGAAAGTTCAAACAACCGGCTGAGACCACACCCAACCGAACGGTCTTCGGTCGACTAAGAATCAACTACCTAAAATAAAAAAATAGATATTAAATTTTGAAAATTTTGCCGGACCCGAAAAGATTCTTCCTCTGGTATCTTTCAGAATTAGATTTTGGGAAAATCAATAATCCCCAGCAGTATAGGGGCCACCGGCCCTACTCTTCTGCTCTTCCGAACTTCATTAAATCCAACTCATCCGAACTTCATTAAATCCAACCATCAGAACCTCACGAACAAGGCCGCACTGTCCCAGCGACAGCCAAGCCGCTTTCCCATTGGCTGAGAGAGGAGCAAAACTCCAAAAAGTTCGCTTTCGAACTCACCTCACACAGACGGGGCAGGCGCCAAGAAAAAGAACAGCAGAAACATCAAATTCGCACCTCAAAACAAAACCAGACTTTTACATATAAGACAATCTAGACGAGGCATAACACAATATAGGCGTTGAAAAAGAGAGATTTTCAAGTCGCGTTTACACAAACTGTCGAATCGAACATATAGGCGTGGCATCGAAATCTGCGATGCATATTTTTGTTTTAAAATGCTCTTTTCATGTCATGTAAATGTAGAAGCCCTCAGACGATTTTCTGTCGAAATAGAGCAAAATTGTGGAGTGTGTGCGACCTTGAAAAGGCTCGCCTGCCAGTCAGCGGAGAGAGAAAGAAAAGCCGTTGAGTGTTAATTTTATTTTGTTGATTATTTTCCAATGCTCGGTTTTGGTACATGTGATATGTATATGTGTGTTGTGACGTCAGCGCGGTAAATGTAAAGTGACGCGCTTGGCTTTTTGTCTTCAGATTTGGAACAGGACTTGGTAGGGGCAGTCAATTAAAATTTCTCTCGTCAAAATTTAAAAATGGCTAAAGTGTTGGTAATTGAATTAAATTGAAAGATGTTTTTCAAATCTCACCCTCTAATGATGACTGCCCTGCGAGTAAAGAGAAGTTTTGTAAGTATAAATACTTATCATAGTAGAGCTGGTAACTTTGTTTAAATTCCAGTTTGACTGGTTAAAAGTAATTCCAGATTTTAAGATGCCAGCAAGAAATAATGTATTGCCAGTAAATAATTTAAGAGCATATATCTTTGCTTTCATGTCATCATTTGTATATTACTTCAGAAAGATAGGAACGCAGATGTTCCGAGTTAAGAGTGAATTTTGATGTCATGCTTGTATTTGAATTACCTAACTACCATTTAATTAAAGACTGTGTTTTAATTTAAAAATGTCTTTAATCTCATCATTTAATGAGTTGTTCTTGCCAGTTATTTATTCCAGCCATTGAGTTGTAGTTTCGCTTCTCACCAGGGAGACGGATCTGAACTCTGGAGTTTAGTACTTACCACTATTACGTTATTGTGTTATACATGTTTATATCAACTAACTTTATACATTTGAATGTGAAAGCAGAAAAGTCTTTTAACACTTAGAAAACGCTTTTACATGTTTGGTGCCGTGTGCACTTTTGTCTCCCTGAGTGCTGGAATACTTTCGATTTCAAAAAAAATATTTGTGTTATTTTCGGTTTCTAAAAATGATTTTGAAATGGCAAGAGTTGAAATAAAAATATATTTGATATTTTTGTGAAAAGAAAATGTATTTATAATATGTACAGATGCAGAAATGAATGTGGATTTTGATACCACCGAAGTAAGTCAGTATATATTTGCAAATGAAATATATGCAAGAATTGCTGCATATTTTGACATATAAACATTTTTCACAACAAGAACACTTTTTACACGACACATTTTCGACTTGATTTAAATAAACATTTGTTAAAAATAAATTTTGAGAACAAAATTAAGAATGTCAGGCAGACAAAGCAGAAGGAAAAGAAATGTGAGAAGTAACTCACAAGTTCAAAGGAACGTTAACAATGTCAGACAAGCTTCACTTTCACCGGTACGCTCACCTCCTCAGCGTCGGTCACTTTCTGTGAGCACCACTGGGACTGCTAAATCAAACATCGGGAAGACTCAATTTTGGAACTCGGTTCCAGAGTTCTCCGGAGCGGAGGATAGTTCACTCCAATCATTTTTAGATAGATTGGAGTTGATATCAGAGAATGCGGGATGGACGTCTCAAGAGAAAATTTTTTGTTTGAAAATGAAACTGTCTGGTCCAGCGAGTCGACTAGTAAACGGCATTCCGAATTTAAAGAATTCGAAGAATTATGATGAATTAGTTTCGGCTCTTAGGGAAAATTTTCAAAAGAAAGAAGATATGGCAAAGCGAATTGCTGAGCTGGTAAATATAAGACAGAAATCTGGAGAAACGGTTCGCCAGTTCGCTGTTCGAATTGAATCGGCTTCATACGTAGCGGTACCGGAAGAGTTGGAAAAAAACAATAATTACTCCATAAGAAAAGCGCTTTTGAAAAATGCATTTATAAGGGGATTAAATCCTGATTTTAGAAGATTAGTCCTAGCGCAGAATCCAAAAACATTTGAATCAGCTAAAGAGTTAGCGGTGCTTGAAGAGCAGTGTAAAAACGAAAATGAAGAACATCTAGAAGTAAATTCGGTTGAAAAGAAAAATTTAGAAGATGAGAAAATAACAAAACTAGAAAAACTACTTAAAATTCAAAGTAATCAATTAGATGAACTTAAGAATGAATTAGAAAAAAGGGACAGACAGGAAGAAAATTGGGAAGACGAAGAAGAAATATGGGAAGAAAATGACGTAACACAGAAATCCCCTAGAACACCTAAATCAAGAAATTTTCGATCAAATATGAAGACGTACATATCCCCGGGAAGCAGAAATAGAAGAAAATTTGAAAGAAGAATTCCGGTTACCCCGAGGAGAGAAGAAAGCAGAAATAACTTCCGTAGAGAAGTAAATCAACAGAGAGGATTTTGTAGTTACAGGAAACCTGGTGAAAGAAATAATTTTATTCCGGCTACACCAAGAGCTAGAGGAAACAACAACAATAGAGGAAATACTTTCGACATTTACAGAAGTCCAAATTTTAGAAGAAATCATAATAATAACACTAATTTCGGCTACAAAAGCAACTTTAATAGAAGAAATTTTAGAAAAGACAGATCAGCCAATCAAGTACATTTTGGAAATTTGAACCAAAATTCAAGAAAGAGCTTTGGAAATTTTGGAAACACTTATGAAATTAGTACAATAGTACAGAACGCATCTCAAAATGCAACAAACATGCCTGTTATTTCTGCTAAACTTGCAGGAAATTCCATGAATATGCTAATTGACACAGGGTCCAGCATAAATATCACATATGAAGAAATTTTAAATTTATTCGATAAACAGTATACAGTGCATAGAAAACCTGCTGTACTGCGTGGATTTAATGGAGGAGATACAATTGTGAATTATAAAATTTCAATTAAATTAACCATACAGGATGAAAACTTTATTCTTGAGTTCTGGGTTTTGAATTCTCCTGCACCATCAAATTACAAAGCTATCATTGGAAACTCATTTTTAACAGAAAATAAAGCTGTAATCGATTTTGAAAACAATAACATGATCATGTGTGGACAAAATATTCCATTTAAAAGCAGAGAAAATTTTTCCAGTCAGGAATTTTCACTGGCAAATGTCTGTAGCTTACAAGAAGATAGTTGTTTGGAAAGACGAAGTTTATTTAGAAATTTTGATCAGAATTTTGGAAATAGAAATGAAAAGGTACATGACAGACAGACATTCACGAATGTAAACAATGCAAATCGGAAGGAAATTCCTTACTTTCTGACCAGCCCGAATAACTCAGTTTTGGGACCACCTTTGTACAAAAACACTTATAATGAAAAGGAAGAGAGAATCAATATTATTAATGAAATTAAAGAAAATAAATTTATTGTTGCAACTGTATTTCAAAAAAGTAAACTTAATCCACTTACTGAATCTTTTGTAAAAATTAGAATAAATCATAAATTTCAAGAAAATGATACTATTTTGATTGAACCGCTTGAGGGAGAAAAAGAATTTTTTGTGGCAAGAGCAGTGTACAAGACACCTCGAAAAGATTATTTGTATGTGAAAATAGCAAATCCTTCTGAAAATGTAATTAATTTGAACAAGAAAATGAAAATTGCAAAATTACAAAGTATTAAAGAAGTACAAGCATTGCCAGTAAATACAGTAACTGACCACACACCCATTGAAAATAATGAAAAATTTGAAGCATGGGGTGGTGACTTTGACTTAAGTCACTTATATGGAGAGAAGAAGAGGAAGTTATTGGAACTTCTTAAAAAGCATCGTAGAGTTTTTGCAAAGTCGGTTTCAGAAATTGAGGGCTGTGATACAATTTTCCATACAATAAATTTAAGAACTAACATACCAATTAAAAAGAAAAATTACAGAGTGCCTCATCACCTTCAAGAGGAATTAAATACACAAGTGACTGAACTACTTGGTGCGGGTATTATTAGGCCCAGTACTTCGCCTTATAATACGCCGGTCCTATTTGTCAAGAAAGCAGATGGGTCATATCGTTTGGTCTGCGATTTTAGGCAGTTAAATGAAGTCATGATTGACGAACCATATCCAATTCCTAATATCAGTGAGCTCATCGACAATTTGGCTGGAGCAACTTATTTTTCTACTCTGGACCTTACTTCTGGGTTTTACCAACTTTGTTTGGACCCGAATGACTGTGAAAAGACAGCTTTTTCAACCAACAAAGGCCATTTCGAGTGGTGTCGCACTCCTTTTGGGCTCAAAAATGCCCCTGCATCTTTCCAAAGATTGATGTCATTGGTCTTGGCAGGTGTTTCGAATGTTTATATAGATGATATAGTTGTGGCTTCAAAATCCTTTGAAGAACATATACAAAAATTGGAAGAAGTATTTGTTAAATTGCAAGAACATCATCTAAAACTAAAGCCTTCAAAATGTTACTTCTTTCGAAGAACAATTAAATACCTGGGATTTTTGGTCTCAGATGGGAAAGTGCAACCTGATCCACACAATTTGGAAACAATTCAGAAATTTAAGACGCCAAAGTCCATAAAGAATGTGAGGCAATTCCTGGGTCTCACAGGATTTTATAGAAAATTTGTGAAGAATTTTGCAGATGTTGCGTTGCCCCTCACACAACTTTTAAAAACAAAACAAGGTGAAAAATTTAAGTGGAATGAAGCAGCTCAAGAATCTTTTGACATTTTGAGGAAAGAACTTTTAAAAGAACCAATTTTGATTTTACCTGATTTTAAAAAGAAATTCATATTGCACACAGATGCATCTAAATATGCACTTGGAGCATATATTTCACAGCAAGATGAAAATGGTTTTTTACACCCTATTTCATATGCCAGCAGGAAGCTAAATGATGCTGAAACCAGATACAGTGTTGTTGAGCGTGAAGCTTTAGCTGTAGTCTGGGCAACAAATTTTTTCAAACACTATTTAATTGGAGCTCATTTCACAATTTATTGTGATCAGCACTCCCTCTCATTTATTTTCAAATTCAAGGATCCAACATCCAGACTTTCACGTTGGATAGCTTCTCTTTCCCAGTTTGACTATGAGATCATTCATAAGCCAGGAAAGGCGAATATTGTGGCTGATTACTTATCAAGATGTGTCGGTGACAAGGAAAATCCATTATCAAAGAATTCTGCAAGTGCTAAAAATTCGGCTAATGCCCAAAAACCAAAGAAAGTAAATTTTGCACAAAATCAGAAATCTTTAAAAAGTTCAGAAATTCAACAGGTGAATGCAATTAATACAAATGTAAATGATGAAGAAAATATTCAGAGTGAAAATTTAGAGCAATTGACAGTGGAACCAACTTTGTTTACTAGAATAGTTAACGCTCAAAAATCTGATAGCAGATGCAACAAAATTAAGAATTTCTTAGAAAAAAATGTGGCTCCATATCCACAAAGATTAACCTTTTTCGAGAGAGAAAATGCATTGTGGTGCACACATAAGCACCCCAAAAGAAGACACGAATTTAATGAAAGATTGGTAGTACCTCAGTCATTGGTATCTGAAATTTTGTGGCTGCACCATGACTGTCCTGCATTTGCTCACTGTGGGTTTCGCAGAACTTTGTCCAGTATCAGCAGAAAGTATTATTGGCAAGACATGTACACTCAAACACAGAATTATGTCAGTTCTTGTGATGTTTGTGTCATGAACCATGGGTTCAGAAATTTTAAAGCACCAGTACAGAAGTTTGATACATCTGATTTTCCCTTCCAAAGAGTGGCAATGGATTGTATAGTTCCTTTTCCAGTTTCCAATTCTGGGAAAAGGTATATTTTAGTCATTACAGACTATTTCACAAGATGGGCAGAAGCTTACCCATTGTCATCTATTACTTCAGAGAAAATTTTGGAATGTTTTGAGAAATTCATATCGTCTCACGGTATTCCCCACCACCTGATTACAGATAAAGGGTCGAATTTTCTTTCAAAAGCTGCTCAGAGCCTATACAAGAAGTTGGGAATCATCAAACATAGTACCACTAGCTATCATCCCCAATCTGATGGCCTCTGCGAGAGACCAAATAATTCTTTGCTCAGAAGTTTGAAGAATCTTGCATATAAAGAGAAAGACGACTGGGATCGTTCAGTTCCTTTTGCCCTTCTGGCCCACAGAAATGCTGTTCATGCATCAACTGGAGAAACTCCTGCATACCTCATGTATGGCAGAGATTTAACAGTACCAAATACCCTTTTAACAGGATTTAAAAGCACAAAATATGATTCTGTGCATGATTATGGTCAAGATTTGGAATATAGATTAAAGAAAATATATGAAATTGTTAAAGTTAATCTGGATAAAGCACAACAGAGTCAAATGCAACAACAACATAAAGGTGCAAAACAACCTGTGATTAAAGAAAATGACCACGTGTATCTTTACACTCCATATTTACCACGCGACCAGTCCAAAAAACTTTCTTCATATAATAGAGGTCCATTTAAGGTGATCAAGAAAATCTCTCCAGTCAACTTTATAATACAACATGTTCTAAATCCGAAGAACGAGCAGAGAGTCCATGTCAACAGACTTACATTACTACCACCTAGAAGAGTTGAGCTTCAAACTCTTCCAAAAGATAGTGCACTTGGTCGTGATAAACAAACTGTGTCCTCATCAACCTCGAGTGTTTTCCAGCGGCAAAATTCCAGTGCTCCAATTTCCAGTTCTCAGAGCCGTGCAAACAAACAACCTGTTTCCAGTGCTTCAGATTCCAGTGTTCCATTTTCCAGGGATCCAAATAGTGTAAACAAACAACCTTCTCCTTCCAGTCACACAAACTGTGATAACCGTCATACCAGAGTGGTCTACAATAGAGCTTTAAACCAGCAGCGTCCTAGAGTGAACAGTCGATATTCTCTTAGACAATTTAATTAATCCAGTTTTTCATCTGTGCACAACAAAGTTCAAAATCTTCTTCTTCTGTGATGCAGAATTCCAGTGTTTACAAAATTTGTTTAAGAAAGAGTGATACAGTAATTGTTAATGCAGCTTGTTGAAATTTTTGAATCTTGAAATTTAAGCTTAATTGATTGTTGTGCATAATTTTTCTGAAAGTATTGAATCTGATTATTGAAATTTATTATTGTTTATTCTAAATATTTTATTTACACACATCTCTGACCCATTGTAATGGAAGGTTATTTCATCTGTGAAACATGCTTCATCTGTGAAAATACAAAATTTTTATTAATTTTACTGTTTTGAATTTATATGCAATTTTAATTTTGTGATGTGTGTGATATCGACAGAAACTTTTCACTCTACAGAACTTTTGATTATCTTTTGATAAACTTTTTGAATCTGGAAATTTGAAACTTTTCGTGATCTTTGAACTGTGAATTTTTGGTGATTTGTTTTGAAATCTTCGAAAAACTTTTTTGAGTGATGAGATGACTGTGTTTGATCAAGTTCATCTATTTGAGGTTGTGATGGAACCTCTTCTGAAATAGTTTTCAATATTTACAATAATTTCAAGTAATTTGAATATCATGTGTTGATGAAAATTTTAATTTCAGATGTGCAGAATTTTGAGTACCTGATAAGAAAAACTGTTGTGAAGTGCATGAGTTGACACTTCTGACAACTTACCTGAGTTTGAAAAAATTTTGAATATTTCTGTTTTTGAAAATTTATTTCATGTGTTTTTCTGTTCCTGCTTTACATATATTTTTTATTTGATCTGCATTTCAATGTTTACAAATTTTACAAGTCCACTTCCCTACTGGTACAAAGAGTACAGTAGTTTCGTCAGTCACCATTGTCCCTTGAGTTTAATGTTGCAAATGTTTTTTCTTTTTTGAGTGAATTGCAGGTGTTTACACAAACAAGCTACACCCTGTGTTTCGAGAGGGATGTGAATGAAGCATTTTAAAATCCCGGCTTTTTGCTGCACCTGGTCGAGGCTGGACAGATCTCGCCGTTGTTTCCAGAGCAGAGGCGAGAAGCGTATCTTCTGGAACCCCTGTGTGTCGGAGGAGTGATGTCGTGATGGAGGACTCATCGCTTCGGAGTTGGGTTTCTCATCTTTGCTGAATTGACAAGTGCTTTGGACCGTGGCTGTCCTGCTTTCGTCTGGATGCACCGGAAGCCCAGCACGCGGGATATTTTTTTTCTCATTTTTACACACCCATTTTATTGTGATGGCAGCCCGTATAGTTCCCCGCTGATTTTACTCTTTCTGGAAACATATTTTTCTGTACAGTTACACAGCAGGAATCTTTAGTGTATTTTACAGGTGTATTTTTTTTTTATTTGAAGAATTTGAGAAAGTTTGATAAGAGCATATTTTGTGTATTTCAGTGTATTTGCATATGTTTTAACTGTGTGTTTTCTTTTGAAAGGATCCTATAGCAGTTTTTGGACAGCATTGTGTCCTCTCTTTTGGCCATGTTTTGATGTTTTGACTCTTGGACAACGGGGACCCTGATCAAGTCTCTGGACTCCTTGAGTGTGGTGGTAGTGTAGACGTACGTTCATTGCTCACCCTCAAAATTTTTGTGCAAAATTGCCTGCGGCAGTTGCTGCTTCTGCGATCGCCCTGCTGGAGGTGATGCTTCTACAGGATTCTCTTGGAGAAAATTTTCCTGCCCTGCGGTTGCAAAATTTTTTGCCGGGGGGGGGAAGATATTTGTGGCATCGAAATCTGCGATGCATATTTTTGTTTTAAAATGCTCTTTTCATGTCATGTAAATGTAGAAGCCCTCAGACGATTTTCTGTCGAAATAGAGCAAAATTGTGGAGTGTGTGCGACCTTGAAAAGGCTCGCCTGCCAGTCAGCGGAGAGAGAAAGAAAAGCCGTTGAGTGTTAATTTTATTTTGTTGATTATTTTCCAATGCTCGGTTTTGGTACATGTGATATGTATATGTGTGTTGTGACGTCAGCGCGGTAAATGTAAAGTGACGCGCTTGGCTTTTTGTCTTCAGATTTGGAACAGGACTTGGTAGGGGCAGTCAATTAAAATTTCTCTCGTCAAAATTTAAAAATGGCTAAAGTGTTGGTAATTGAATTAAATTGAAAGATGTTTTTCAAATCTCACCCTCTAATGATGACTGCCCTGCCAAGAGTAAAGAGAAGTTTTGTAAGTATAAATACTTATCATAGTAGAGCTGGTAACTTTGTTTAAATTCCAGTTTGACTGGTTAAAAGTAATTCCAGATTTTAAGATGCCAGCAAGAAATAATGTATTGCCAGTAAATAATTTAAGAGCATATATCTTTGCTTTCATGTCATCATTTGTATATTACTTCAGAAAGATAGGAACGCAGATGTTCCGAGTTAAGAGTGAATTTTGATGTCATGCTTGTATTTGAATTACCTAACTACCATTTAATTAAAGACTGTGTTTTAATTTAAAAATGTCTTTAATCTCATCATTTAATGAGTTGTTCTTGCCAGTTATTTATTCCAGCCATTGAGTTGTAGTTTCGCTTCTCACCAGGGAGACGGATCTGAACTCTGGAGTTTAGTACTTACCACTATTACGTTATTGTGTTATACATGTTTATATCAACTAACTTTATACATTTGAATGTGAAAGCAGAAAAGTCTTTTAACACTTAGAAAACGCTTTTACACGACACAACAATTCTTATACAACTCATTCTACATCTTTTGGTGTTTATTTACCATAAGTGAAAAGTAGGCTTCGTTGTAGAAATAATCAAAGATTGATGATCATTTGAACTCAAATATATTGTAATTGCGTAGTTTCAGAATGTAGATGCACAGAATTTAAGCAAAAATAAAGCGGTTTTAGGACGGATGCAACACTAAATATGAATTAAGAAGGACTTTAAAAATCAAGATTTTGATACAAGATGGATGCTATATTTTATTTTGAAGTAGGTCACGTGATCTCTTCATATAATGATCACGTGATCTCTCCATATAAAGGATGTAATTATTATTTTAATTTTTATTTTAAAAACTACTGAATATATTTCGCTGAATTTTTTTTATATATTTTATGGGATAATTTAAATATTTCCTAAAATTTTCAAATGAATTTGTGAATTTTAAATTTGCTTAAAAAATGTTTGAAAAATTAGGTCCCATAATGTACATTGTATTTCATTATTTCAACCCGGGTTCAATCCAAAACTCATTGGGTGATATTATTGATTTATATTCCCATAGGTCCCACAGGCCGTCTGAACAACATACTAAAATTTCATTTTGATAACGTATTTTTACGGCAGTTATCGTGCTAACGAACAGAGAGACAGACAGAATGAAAAAAGTTATAAACACTTTTCAACTATGTTGTAAAGTGTTAATATAATGAATATAAATGTTGCCAAATGCTTTTTAATGATTCAAATGCTCTTTAAAGAGTGTTTGAAAACTAATTTATAACCATAATAATAAATAATTAGATATCTTACATTTATTTACACTGTATAACTGTGTTATAGTATAATGCCTCATTATTGTTTTAATTCGTCTATTGTTTTAATTCTACAATAAATCTAACGTTTTTTTCGTACAAATACTTTTTACTTTCTAGAAAGAAGCAAACATATGAAAATTTTTAATTGCATTTGTTTTGGGGACCTAACGAGTACCCTTCAGAAATTCCAAAACGGCGTCTACTACTCAAAAGGGTAAAACATCTGCAAAGAATAAACGATCAAGGTCGGTGAGGCCCTACACTGAAATCGAAATCACGACTTTAATTTTTTCAATTCAACGCCACACAGCTGTTTCCATTCATGCCTACACATCCATTGGACGAGGAAAAAAAAGCATAAACTGGTATAAGATTTAAAAAAAAAATCAAAGAAAATGATTAAAAGTATTTAAAATATCAATAAACAACTGGTAAAAATAAGACAATGGTAAGAAATTAAAGGGATAAAGTAGTAAAGTATGGTACACAAAAGAAATATGCAAAGTTCACATTTGAAATTGGGCATATTAAACATGGGACATATTAACTCTCAAGCTGTATACATTGCATTGTGCCGCTTTTAAAACCAGCCGAACTTTCTTTGTGCGAGTTCCTGGAATAAAATATATTAACATGAAACTGCACAATTAACTTTACCCATTTTAACTTTAAAATACATATTTATTAGGTACCTTATAATCATAATTAGATTACCACAATTATCACATATATTTAAGAGGATACCGGGTATGTGAGACGAGGTATAATATATTGAAAAAGGATTATGACCTTTTATAATAGATGATAGATACATACCTCTGTTATTGTCGTTAGACGCTGAACTACATATTGGATTTTTATTGTTGCCTTTTAGCATTGCACAGCACAAACTCTCTATTTTGCATATTTTGGATTCTATCCGTCGAAGCTCTCTTTCTGCAATCATTACCTCAATTTTTATAGCCAGCACCACCACTGTAATACATAAGTAATTTGCTGCATATTCTAACATCACTGCACTATTTTAGTAACTTATTGAATATATTCTACTATTTTGATGCACCTTCTCTATGCATCTCTATGGAACCTAATTCATATCCTGCCTCTGTATGGAACTCCTTGCACCTCACCTCTAACTTAATGCATATCCTCTAACTTAATTCATATCCTCTAACTTAAGGCAATATTGTCTTGGCGAGGTTTAATGGCTCCAGAACGATTTCATTAGAATCGACGTTTCCTGACAGGCGCAATTGGACCAGTCTTGATTTTCCGGCATGAATTTTAAACTTTTTTAGCTGATCATAAATTGGCTTAAGTGATTTTAGTGACTTTCTGCATTTTGTTTTTTATATCATTGTTATTATTATTCTCCAATGGTTTGCAATACTCAGTGATATCAAATTTAATCTTCTTTTCATTTTGTGCTCCCACTGTTTTTTTTTTTTTTGTTTTTTTGCTTTAGTCACAAATTTAGATTTATTTCCTGTATCTAGACCTATAATTTTACAATTTTCTCTGATATTATTATTCACTTGGCTATCGTTACTATTTTGAATATCATCACCTAGCGTCATATTCGGCTTATCGTAAATCATTTTAACCTAGTTTCACACTCATCATAATTAACACTATCGATTTTATTCATTTTGGGGGTATATTTCTTATATGCTCATTATTTAAATTTATCTCCGATTTCCTAGCATCATTTTAATTTTTATCAACTTTTCAATGCTTATATTTTCTCTGTTTGATATGACTTTATTCTCAACACATTTATTTATACTAATATCATTATTATTTATATTATTATCTCTATTTTGCTTTTGTATTAGAATCGTATGCATGATCACCTTATTTGGATCATTCTCAATTTGTTCACATTTTTTACTTTCAATTAATGGCATAGCTAGATTACCAAATTTTAAAACTTTATTTTTTCTTACATCTGAAATTCCCATATTGTTTGCCAAAAAGTCATAACATAACAAAATCTCATAGTCACTTCCAGTCTCAGGAAAAACTTCTCCTCTAGAAGGGACATCATGGTCCGGAGTCTGCCATCACAACAGCTGACACTGTGCTAAAATACACACATACTCTAAATAACATAGTACCCTGCATGTTTTCCATTTTATTTACCTTTGCATTGTTGCTTGTATTTTTATAAATAATTTTTTTATATAATCATGATTTTGGACCCGGGCAAAGTGTTGAACCGCTCCTTCATTTCATAAACATATTCATTAGCTTGCGTTTGCGATTTTCCGCAACTCGATTGGGACTTTGGTCCATTTCTAAAATTATCACCAGGCCAAAGCCCCCCCCCCCCCACACACAATAGTTTAAATTACCGCGATTATTACTGCCGCTGAGGTATTGTTCTTGCCGCTTAAACCTTTCTGGGCCGCAATTTATATAACGTCCCTCCTTTCTTTCCGTACATCTTTCTCTAAACCCGTTACTTTCATTCTCGTACTTATTTTCTCCATAAATTTTCTATGCGTTTGTGTTGTACCAACAAGTAGCAAAACAATGCCCCCTCTTATTGCATCCTATGCGAAATTTAATATTTTTATTCTCCTGTGGTGTATTATTTCTAATATGGTTACAAGGGTTGTAATCATACTTCTCAGCCATGGTTAAGCATTCCGCACCCTGTACATCTGTTCATTTCAGTTTTGGGGCTCCCTCCTTTCCATTTTTTATTTGCTGAAGTTCAATTCCTACATTTTCTATATGACTATTATTTAAATATTTGTCTATATTTTAATCTCGATTATTCGAATTGACCTCCGGAATGTTGAAATCCCCTCCCCCCAATAGTTTCTAAATGTTCTGAGTATTCTACCGCCTTTTTAAAATCCTGCGTAATAAGTTTTTTAATTTCGAATGCCAAATATGGTCTTAAAAACTCCACTCATTTTAAAAACATTATATTATTCCTTTCTCTCGAATCTCATTATTTCCAGCACTACTGCCTAAAAACTCATTTGTCGTATGGACAATTTCCAACGCACCTTAATTCCTGGCTTCATTTTAATTCGATTTAAATTTGTCTGCTATTGCACCACAGTAAGATGAGTTTTAAACTGTCTCAATAATATATTTTTTATTTTTTCAATGTTATCTAATTTTTGTTGTTCTGTTTTTTTTTGGGGGGGGGGGCGGGGAGGTTAAAAATTTATGTGCCTTTTGTTTTAGTCTGGTCTTTAAAATTATAGCTTTATTTTTCCTCTGACCAAACTGCCATCATTGCAACGCTCTCAAACTGATCGTTAAAACATTCAACATTCTCGTATTTACGCCCATTAAAAACTGACAATGAATTTATCCATTAAAAATTATCCA
This sequence comes from Amaurobius ferox, assembly GCA_951213105.1. NCBI lineage: Eukaryota > Metazoa > Arthropoda > Arachnida > Araneae > Amaurobiidae > Amaurobius > Amaurobius ferox. The sequence goes on from OX578143.1 coordinate 13,294,329, forward strand.
TTTTTACCCTTGGATTTTCAACAATACCTATTTGCGATCTTTGTGCCGACTTCTGCCGTTTAGTATTAATTCTCGGTGGCATTTATAAACCAAATTATCCCTCCAAAAATCCTAACTAAAATTAACAGCGTATAAAATGCATTCAAAATATTACACATGAAACACTTAAATGCAAATATTCTTAATTATTACTTATAACAAATGATTTCAATTTTACTTTATAATACTCATATTACTTCATTGTACATTTAGTGAATGTGCATATTTGAAATTTATCAATAGTATCTGGTCATCACACTCTCCTCCATTAAAATTATTCATCATTTATTTAATTATTTTTTATCAACATCAGTATAATTTATTCAACATTTCATTTAAATTTTGAACTCGCACCAAAGTGTTACGGAAACCAAATGTGGTGCACAATCGAAACATTAGGTAAAGAATATTTAAAATTAGACATATTAAACATGGCCGTAACTTGTAAGCCGTATACATTGCATTGTGCCGCTTTTAAGACCCACAAAACTTTTTTTGTGCGAGTTGCTGGAATAAAATATATTAACATAATACTGCACAATAAGTTTTACTTTAACTTTAAAATACATATTTATTAGGCACATTATGATCATAATTAGATTACAACAATTATCACATATATTTAAGAGCAGACTGAGTATATTAGACCAGATATACTATTAGACCAGATATACTATTAGACCAGATATACTATTAGACCAGATATACTACTGATACAGGATTATGACCTTATATAATAGATGTACACCCCTTTGTTGTTGCCTTTAGACGCTGAACTGCATATTGGATTTTTATTGTTACCTTTTGCCATTGCACAACACAAACTAGATATTTTGAACTCTATCCGTAAACGATTGCATCTTCGGCAATTATTGCTTCAATATTTGAAGCCAGCACCACCACTGCATTGCATGAATATCTTGCTGCATATACTAACATGACTGCACTATCGGAGTAACTCATAGAATGTATTCTACTACTTTGATGCACCTTATCTCTCCATCTCTGTAGAACCTAGTCAATATCCCGCCTGCGTGTAACTTAATGCATTTCTCCTTTATGTAGAACTTATGCACATCGTCTCGTAGCTATATATTTTTCTGAACTATTTTCTCATCAACCTTCTGCTTGTTGCCACCGCTTTTTGTCTGATGTCTAGATGGGCCTACCGTATCTCATTGGTTGAACTCAGGGCGATGCGACAACACTTACTCATTGGTTAAACCTTTAACCAATCTCATGACTGCGTTTTCAGCATCCAGTGACTGCTCTGGCTCGGCCACACCTTTACTTGAAGTCCCTTTATGTATAACATTGCGGACCTCTCGTGTTTGGGCAGTTGTAAATTGGTGTCCACCAGTCTGAGCCCTTTGTGAAGCTTGTCAGAAAAATCATAAATCCCTTTATTATACATAGCCTAAATGTATTCTGGTCTCACATAGTCTCTTCAAAAATAAAATATAAAAAATACGAAAATAGAAACTAAGGAATCAAATATGATAAACGCATAAGAAGCATAAAAATAGAAGTGAAAATTATGAAAACCCCCCTGCAAAAACGAAAATATTTAGAAAATAAAAATGTAAAGGAAACATGCTGCTTCGGGAGCTAAAGGAGGCAACTTCATCAAAAAATATTTGGTCAAACTATTGTAAAATTACTAGTTCGGAAAAGACAGTTCGCTTTCACATATATTTATATTTAAAATACATTCAAAGTATTACTGCTAACGACTTGAAATGTACAAATAGCAGATATTTGCATTTCAATAGTACTTATTTTAACGCCAATCATTTTCTGAAAACAAAAATTCCAAGTTTGAGAGAAGTATCGATATTTTTTTTTTCAGAAAACAGTAATAAAAGTTTCGAAAGAAATCAAATTGGGTTTGAAATTAGTTTTTCTAGTTCATAATGTGTAATACTGTATATGCATAATTATATGCATTACTAAATACTATGTTTGTTGGATGCAGTTTGCACCATTCTATGAGTATAAGAAAATAATTGTATACGTAAAGATAACATGTGAAAATATATTTGGCAATCTATATAAACTTGTCCACGAGTTATTGTATTACGAGATATTTTTTACAGTATTAGTTTTAAACCTCTAATATCATTCATATCACTTTAGAAAAATGACCGTAAATCTTTAAGTTCAACTTTAATATTCGTAAACAATACTGAAGATAATATATTGTATTTAGAATATTTTTCGAATTCGAAATTTTATGGAAACAACAACTGTTAATTGACTTAAAACTCGTCTTTACTGTAATTAGAATAATGTTTGTACTGGACTTGAATTCGATAATTTAAAATACAATAGCCTCTATCAGCATGTTGTTGTAATCTAATTATGATCATAATGTGCCTAATAAATATGTATTTTAAAGTTAAAGTAAAACTTATTGTGCAGTATTATGTTAATATATTTTATTCCAGCAACTCGCACAAAAAAAGTTTTGTGGGTCTTAAAAGCGGCACAATGCAATGTATACGGCTTACGAGTTACGGCCATGTTTAATATGTCTAATTTTAAATATTCTTTACCTAATGTTTCGATTGTGCACCACATTTGGTTTCCGTAACACTTTTAGATTTATAATGTATAAAACTTGAACCTAATGTTTCATTTCTCAGTTTTTCTATATAATACGAGATAATGAATAGGAAATATTCTGTGAGGTCAAAAATTTTATTTCAAGATTTCGGACTTGTACGTTTCGAATATTTAAAACTCGAGAAAGTTGGGGTGTAGAGGCGATAGGGGCAAGAATACAGTTTCTGGTGTAATTTTAATAGAATTTTTGGATTGTATAAAGAAAATATAGTTTTATCGAACATATTTGAATTACAGGTTTTGACAAATAACAGTTTAACCGTTTCAAGATATAAATATATATATATATATATACACCTCAGAGGGGGTTTCCAAAAACATTGACCTTGGTTTTTTTCTAAAATATTGATTTTAGACATATATAATAAATTACAAAGTTGCGTAATAAAAGGTGCATTATTTATGAAACCGATAAAAAATTTACGGGGATTAAATTTGAAGAAATACAAAATTTTAATTTTTATACGACCCCCGTACAAAACATTTCCAACGAGTAAAATGTGCCAACAATTTCAGCATTTTATTATAAAATATCCCAGAGATATGTTTAAACAAATTTGGTAAGGGATTAATCACAAATTAAAATGCAAATGTTTAGAGCAAGAGTGCAAGTGACGCAACGCAGAAATACATCATAGGCAACTTATATCTGCTCTTTATCTTTAATGGATCTTTAGCATAGATAGAAAATATTTTGAACAAGTTCTGTGGCTTATGTGTAAAATTATTATTTCTACACAGTGTAGATACTTTTGTACCAATAAATAGCAAAGTTGTTATTTATTTATGTAATTGTTTTCTTTCGTAATTTTTGTATGTATCCTGAAACGCGATCTGCCGATATGATTTTTCCCTTCTGAGAACCCATGTCGATGCATCGAAAAGTGGTTTTAGTTAGCATTTTTCTCTTTCATATCTCTGGAACTTTTAATGATAAAATGCTGCAATTGTGCACATCACCTTGTTATAATATGGGGCAATGAAAATAGGACTGGGGCATTACCCATAGCCAAGCTATCTATTGTACTTCTTCTTTCTTTTTCGACCCAGACCGTCCGACCTATCACAAAAGAATAAGGTATCTGTTTCGATGGCAGGGAAGTGTCACCCAATTTAGACCGGGACCCAGTGGGGGAAGAATCCACAGGGGCCGTGCCGTCCTTCCGCTACCACCAGCCACCCGGAAGGAGCAATCATATGTACTGTAGAATTTAATGTGAAAAACATATCAGTGGCATATATATACACTATTAAGCTTTTTGAAATTATCCACATGAAAAACATTTCCACAACATTATCATTCTACCATTTTTTTCCAAAATTTAGAAAGTAGATTGCAAAAATCCTTGAAATTAAATGTTATATTGTGTTCACACTTTCTAATAAGCTCATATTTTCTAATCTTAGAAATCCTACAGAGTTTTCTAATAGTTGGGACATATACAGTATTTGTTGCCAGTGCGGTATTTTTCATATTGGTCAAACTAAACTTGCAATAAAATTTCGTATTTGAAAATATGAAAACAATGTCAAAAAACAGAAATTTAATACATGTTTAGTTGCTCAACAATGGTATAATGTTTGCAAGGTTCATACAAAAATGCACATTGATATAGGTTGGGTATATCTTCTATTGTGCGTCATCTTCTATTCCCTCGGTATCTTCTATTTGTGATCAATTTTTTCTTTATGTTTCTATTTCGAGTTTTTTAGGTCGCTTTCAATGACGAAGGGGATTTAGCGTATCCTCAAAACAGCTGTATGCCGCATTGCATTTTATTCGTGCTTAAAAACGTCGGTCAATTTTCCTTAATTTTTACACAAGTGTTTTTTTAATTTTTTATAAATAATGGGTATTTGAAATGTGAAATATGCATTACATATATAAAATATAACATAATGTTCAATCCAAATATCTAAATATTTTCCAAGAAGATTGCAATAAATGTTTCGAAACCATCTTTTTCTGAAATGATTTAGAGCGTGCTACAAGTAATATTGAATTCAATAAAAAAATATATTTTTCCATTCTTAAAGTTTATGTATGTAGGATGGAAAACGTCCATTTGGCGAGTTTTTATGGAGGTAAGGAATGTATTTTTATTTCATGAAAATGAAAAAAAATATAAAGTGATACTACAAGAAAATTTTTACAATGTTCTTTTGAATCGCTTTTCAATACCTGAGTTGTTATGACTTTAACATAAGTGTATTATGCATAGTTTCCTTTACAGTTTTGATTTCGTAATGCGAGTATGCATTTCAAATGTGATTTTAAAAGACTTGAATTTTTTTATAAAGGCATTTGCATTCTACTTTTATATTACAAAAAATATATTTAAAGTAATATTTATAATTTTAGATTTTAAATTTCTCGGAACGTGTTTTTCCGGGAAAAGCCCCCATTATCCAAACAGACTAGCTAAACCTTGGTTTGACCAACTTTGCTTGTGTTAAAAATGAATTTTGCAGATAGAAGATACATTTAAATTATTAAAATGTGTGTAATTGTATATGTATCAATGTCTATCGTTTCTCTCAGCTGATTGGAGCTTCTAAACGTCATTATTGTTATTTAATAAAAGCAGGGATAAAGTAAGAAAAATTTAAATATAGTAGCATTTAGAACAGTGTTAAATATTATAAAATATATTTAGATTGTAAATAACAAAGTTATTTAAATTTTCAGAATTCAATATGACAATAAGTGACTGTAATTCCGTCTCAGTGGTTCACTGTCAGAGTGTCGGCTGGCTAATACGAAGATCCGTGGTTCGATTCCTGGTTGGGACAGTAGGGTCCTTTAGAATGGCGCCCAAATGAATCAACCCTATAGGTCAGTGTAAATATGTCGGGATTCCAAAGTGACCCAATAGTATGAGTAGCATAGATTCAGTGGACTCTGACATATCTAGCGTTGATTTTAAATCGGCAGGACAACGGCCAGGTAGGATGCTAACCTGAAGGACAAAAATAGCATCAGGGGGCTAATCTGAGGTAAAAATTTCAGATTGCCAGTTACACGTCAATCTGACATTAGAGGATGGATAACGCAGAGTCTACTTCGGCAAATAGAGATTTCTATTCCGTCCCAATAGTTCAACGGCAGAGCATCGACTGGGCAGCACGAAGATCTGTGGTTCGATTTCACATTGGGGAAGCACGTCTCTTTACAAATTTCTAACAAAAATGTCGTCAGGTTATTATCAATCTTGATTTGCTTAGAACTTGTAAAACGTGGATTTCGTATTGGAAGAGGACAATATATGAAGAAATTATGTATTGTGAGAATAAGTATTGAGGCCGCCAAAATGCGAGATAGGCAAATCCATATGCTTGAATAACTTTTGATAGAGATATATGTTTCTAATTTCAACGACCGCCCAAAGAGTGCCGTGTTTCATTTTTCTTCCAAGTGTTCTGGAAGACATACTTTTAAAAAACAAAGATATCGAAAGAACATTTTCGAATTTATATCTTTGTGAATTTGTTTTTAATTTTGTACAAAACCTAATTTCACTACAATATGGAATTGATGATAAATTCAAGCGTTTGTTTCATAATTGGGTTAATTATATTGGCTTTTTCAAATTATTTTGCGCACGATGCATGAGGCGTGTCCTTGAGAGATATTTTCGCAGGGAATTGGAAATTTGATACGTATTGTTATCTAAGACCTACCTATGCAGCGGGCGGACAGTTTGAAATATATTCTTTTCTATTTTAGGTTAAACTTTCACTGAAACGCTCTTTAAAGGATACATGTCATTTTTTCTCTCTGCATCGATTGCTAATGAATCATCCGCTATGAGAACATCAACTAAGTTCCCATATGGAACGCCTATTAACGGACCATAAAAACTCACAGCGCATGCCTAGAAGCTTTTGAGTTAAACGAAATATAGCTTTCCCCAAAGCGTGTGGAGAATCAGCGCTTTACCAGGGTAAAACCCGAAATGCATATAATTTAAGTTTCATATTGGGCTTTACACAGAGCTGCTGGATAATTATCCTCTGTTTTAGCTTTATCCGTAACGTATACTATATATATAACTGGCGTCAATGATGGAATCACAATGACGTCTATAACTATCATTTTAGATTCTTCAATTCTGCAGAGAAATATAATTGGAGAGGATAATTTATTATTTTCCCGAAAAAGATAAACAATTTTTTCAGCGTTAAAGATGTGGCGTAAACAAATAAAATTAATCACTGGGCTTAATTAAAATAATATAACTGGCTGCTTATCGCAAATTTCTGTACATTTCCGAGTCATCGATAACACACCACGGTTAATTTAATATATTGCCCGCCGTTTCTTCTGAAAAGCAATTTGATTAATAACATAAAATTAATTTCACTTATCCAGTAAACACACATTAAATTGTTCACACAAAACTTTATTAATCATTATACCATTCAATATTAAATTTTAGCTTATCTTAACTTCAACTCAATCATTATCTTAACAAATTATAGCTTGTACAAAATTATATTTCCTTTGACTTAACTGAGTCGGTAGTGTTACAGTTCCCTTTTCTTACCGACTTCTCATCGGGTTACGCAATTCCTTATAGTAAATATGAAAACTTTACCTTTTTGCTGCTTGGAGTGAGATAGGTCATCTTCAAACCTCCTTCACTAAAAGCACATTTTGCATGCACATGCAATCACATAAATATTTTCATGCATCATTAATCACAATATTTTAGAGAGAGACTATTCGCACATTTTACGTGCTTATATCACAGGAACTATGTCAAATATGTTAGAGCATAGTGTTTCGTGCTGATACTACAGCAAATCTATCGAAAGTTTCAGAGCACATTTTTGCGTGTTAACACCACAGCAAATATATCGAATATCAGGACACATTAAGTGGTACTACAGCAGATATATCGGATCTCCTGAACCTTCTTTGATGCACAGGGGTAACTTTGAATTCCCCCCTTGGCTCTCATTAGTTCCACCGTATCTGTTTGCCAATTTGCTCCAGTCATCTGGGCGTGGTCTACATTGGCTTTGATAGGTTATTTTGAAATACCCCACGGGCTCACTTACGTCCATCGTTGTATCTCTAAAGTTGTCATGGCTCATTTATTACTCATAAATTAAGTGTTTATTCTTCATTTATTACCCGTAAATAAATTGTCTAAATTATCCACCCATTATAAAATTAGGCATCGCCTTGTCGCAGCGCCATATCTGGAATATGAAACTATCTTTTATGCAACTGAATCACTACAAGAGATACTATTAGTGTTTCATGTTTATAAACTGTTAATAGCTAATAATCTAAATAGAATATTTGAATTTCTTCTTACAATATACATGGGAATAGTAACCATTAACAGGTTGAAAAAAGGATTCGCTACAATACACCTTACAGCTTCGCGTTCTATCTCATCCTGTGAGGATCAAATCACGGGGACACTTTAAGAACCATTCACCACACAGGATTTCTAAAAACACCTTCCAAGAAAAGACTCCAGTTGCCGACGGATTTGGCACAGATAATAAAATCAGGCCCTCCCCGCCATCTGAAAGAGTTCAGAATATGTCATGGTAAAATAAACACACCTAATTACCTAAGTAATTCACCAACTCATCATCAGAATGAACCAGATTAATGTGAATCTTAGAAGAATTAGATCCATGGCTATATCTACAAGGATCATTATTCCTGGTTATTTAAGTTGAAAATGCGATCTCTTCATCATTGTGTTTTTTATGCAGGATTGAATGACGTACATCGCAATTGTCATATATTGATGACTGGTACCATAAACTATATAACAAAACTATGTACTACATAGGCTTTGGTGATCTGCTGCATTTAAGCTAAAGGGAAAGTTCGCCGCGCACCTTTATACATAATTTAAGACCCAGTCGGTATTCGACCTCTGCATAGGCGCCGACTCAAAAAAGTATTGGCGGTTCCGGACAATTTAAATCAAATGTCCCACGCATTTGGCACAATAAAACATCTGAAATTCTAAAATGAAGCAAATTATAGTTAAGTACAGAAACATATTTATTTTTTCAAAATAATTATATAGTTCACATTTATTGGCGCAACTGCTATATATAATATACAGATACTAGGAATTTCTGACTCAATTATTTTTAAAAAGATAATAAAGAATGTAACATTTATTTTTAGGTATTTTTATCAATGCTAAAAATATAAAAAAATATCTTTAAATTAGAGTTAAAATCTTGTGTTCAAAATACATTAAACAGGCGAAGGGATAAATTTCTATGCAGACTTTATAGTAAACAGGGAATGAGTGATGAAGAATAGCAATTGTAAGAAAATGTAAGCATATATGCATATATACCCCTTAAATATGCACAATATATTTGAGGTTCAAGGAACTCACTACAAAATCATTGGGAGTTCAAACAGCGTTACGAACCCATGAAGTCAGCGCACTAGACATGTGAATTACCGTCCTACCGAACTAGTGACACAATGACATTTTTATTTTGAGTTTAATTGGACCTTTCGTATACGCTTAAAAAGCATATTTTATCTACTAGCTTAAAACAGCACATGCATATGCAAATAAGAATTGTTTGCAATTCAGTTTGAATTATACTGAATATCAATCATACTCTGAAAATAAAATTTCCCATCCGATAACAAAAAATGTCAGGAAAGTAAGGAGAAATCAAAATGACTTTTGAATTATTTTTCTAGGGCGATTTACAAAGTGCTACAAGTAATATCGAAATCAGCAGAACAGAATAAGTTTTTCTATTCCCAACGTTTATGTATATAAGATGGAAAATGGCTATTCGTAGACTTTTTATGGACACAACTAAGTATTTTTATCTCATAAAAAGAAACAAATAATGAAAGGATGTAACTGATAAAATTTTACAAAATTCTTTTGGAATTGCTTTTCAATATCAGGGATGTTATGGCTCTAACATAAATGTACATGGACAAATTTTTCCAGTACGGAATTTATGCAGTTCACGTCTCTAAAATAAATTTATTTAAAAGAAACATTTTTTTTTGTAATTTCCTTGCGCGACTCTGCCTAGAGATTTAAATTGATATTTAAAATTAGAAGAATTGGATAGACTTCAACACTAGTTTATTTGTAGTTATTATTATATTTTTTCAAAAATTATGATAAATACATTTTAAAAAATCTGATGTGGGCAACACATGACTTTCCATATATAATGCAATGAATTTGCTACTTTTACAGTTAAAAAAAAAGTTATTCTTATAGTAGATACTAATACTCTTTCCAAGATATTGAATTTTCTTCAATTAGTCGCTATTTCCATTGATTTAGCGTCATTTTTATCTATTTGTCGAGATTTTCGTTAATTTGGCAACATTTAAAATGTCGCCAAGTTGGCGATATTCCGCCAAATTTGACGCCAAAATCTCGCCAAGAGTTATGGACGGAGAAATAAGATATTCTTATACCAGATAAATGACTATTGGCGTCGAATACAAAAGTATTACTCAAAGTATCTTTTCTCATGAATTGAACGAGTTAGATCCACGAGAATGATGTCACCAAATTTATCGCAGGATATCACATATGAAAAGTGAACATGTTTCTCAACAGTTAATATATTTTTTTAATTTATGGGATTTTTTGATAAATTTATTTGAAAAATGTACAATATCTCGAGAACAGTTTATGCTAGCATGCTAAAGTTTATGTCAGTCGTTTCCTAAGGAAAAATTACATAAGAAATTCCTATTTGAGTAACTTTATTAAAGGTTTTGATTTTTTGAAGATTTTTTCAAAATTTCACTCGAATATTTAGGGGAGTTCTGAACATTCGATTGCATTTAAAAACAATAGGCTTTTAGTATTCACGGATTGTGTTTTTTGTACAAAATTTCATTCGAATCACTCCATTCGTTCGTGAGATATCGTCTCCACAGACTCACTGACACACACACACACACACACACACATACTTTCACCCACACACCCACACACATACTTTCACACACACACCCACACACATACTTTCACACACACACACACACACGCACACACAGACATCACCTCAAAAATGTTAGATTCGTGAGCAGGGATGCTTGAAACGTGCTCTCCCGTCGAAAACTCGTATTCGAATTTTCGACCCCGTCACAATACTTTCCTTATACAATATGTATATAAGGAAAGTAATAAATTAGTTAATTCAGAATACCGAATTAAATTAAGTTTGTTATCTATATTAAAAGAAATATAATGATTAAATATTAAAAGTAATGTATATAAACAAAAAATTAAAGGCACAATTTTAATAACTTAAACGTACACATAAAGGGAGCAATTTGATCCTGACGTTTCGCTATTTCCTGATTTAGCGGCATAGCATACTGCTCATTTGGGCGATTAAGTCCAGTCGTGCTCATACTAACGAAGAAAATCAAACGATTTTCGAAACTTACATCCACCTAATCATTGCTAACAATCATTTGCCAATCTAACTTCATCTACTTAGCTTGACTTGTTGCAATTTGTTCATCATTGATTCTGCGCAAAGTAGTACTTTTTTTAGAACCTTATATGATTCGATTAACGAAGTGTTTATATGTCAGTCTCTCCATAATGCTGTATCATTCATTCATTAATTAAAGTTCTGCGTCTGAAAGTGATAAAAATAACCACGATCTTAGATATTTATACAATGTCTATGAATCAATATAAATTTTTAAATTTATTCTGAGAAGATAGTAATAAACGTTCGAAAACCGTGGAGGGTATTAATATTGAATAAAAATTTTAAGCGATTTGCAAAATGCCACTAATATTCATATTTGTATTATTTTAAATTATGTTATTAAAATGCCAAATGATCATATTAAACTTCTTATAAGCGTTATGGCGATGGTACGATGTCGTACCTTAATCATAACATAAGCATTTATGAAAAAGAAGTTTATTTACAGGAACTTACTAACTATATTTGAAAGTTATTTATATAGCATGGCGCTACATCATAACGCGCGTGAACGAAGTCATCTGAATACAAATGTCCGTATCACTGATCAGGATGTTCTGGGGTTGGCTTTTATGAGCCCGTGCAGAAGCGTTGCGCATGCGTCGCATGCAAAGGAGAGAGTCTCTGGAGCAAGCAGCTGTGGACAGTTTTATGTTAATTACTTGATCTGAATGCTTTATGCAAATCGCTGGAGGAGTGCCGCCATTGTGCACCCCCTCATCGTGAAAGAACTGGGAATATGAAACGAACTTCTCTTCCATACCTGGTTACTGTAGAAGTAGAGGTGGAAGGTTTTGCTGGATCAGAAAACGGTGTAGATGTTCTTTTTCGTTCTCTAAGTGTTTTAGTAGAAATGCGGGGTTAAACGATCAATGCAGATGCTGCTTTTTCGTCCGTGGACATACACTGTTGTTGTTGTTGAGACCCCGACCGTCCGACCTTCCGGAAAGGTGTAAGGCAACCGTTTGGACGGCCGGGAAGTGCCACACAATTTAGACCAGAACCCAGTGGGGGAGGCATCCACAGGGACCGTACCCTCCTTTCCCTACCACCAACCTCCCGGAAGGACATACGAGCCCACATGTTTAAAGTGATCGTACTTCGCATGAACACGGCGGCATTTGTGCCAGCGTGCAAATCCAGCGCGCAAACCACCGGACTACCACGCCCGAAATGTGCCAACAGCAAGCGATGTTTCCAGGTGGTCACCCACCCAAGTACTAACCGCGCTCGATGCTGTTTGACTTCGGTGATCTAACGAGAACCGATGTTTTCAGCACGGTAGGACCGTTGGCCGGACATACACTTTGTAAAATTAGTCTGTGAGTGCATATACTGGGAAAATTCCATCGTATGGGGTCTGCAACGTTCGACGTACTAAGTCGTCTCGTACAAAAACATGAGTTGACTTGGGAAGCTCCACGGGGATAAAAACATCATTTTTTGAATGATGTGAAGCGGGAACTCGTCTTAGTCGTTGAATTTGTCGTCTTAATTGCAAAACGAATTCATGTGGGTGTTTTGTGATAACCCTTAGTGATGTTTCACGTAGCAATTCATATGGAAATCGTAAGGGTGTGCCATAGGTTAATTCTGCACTAGAAGCTTTTAGATCTTCTTTGATTGCGGATCGAATTCCTAAAAGTACTGATGGTAGTACTTCTATCCAGAGTTGTGTTTCTTGACAGCGTATTGGCGATTTGAGTTGGCGGTGGAAACGTTCCACCGCGGAATTTGAGGCAGGATGATATGCTGTGGTTTTGGTTTTTCGACCTCCTAAAAATATCATTAGATGATGAAATAAATCACTTTCGAATATTGAACTCTGGTCAGTACTTATGACCTCGGGTAAGCCAAATCAAGAAATCCAACCAGAATAAAATGCTTCTGATACTGTGGCTGCAGTTTGATCCTCTAATGGAATGGCTTTTGTCCATCGCGTACATCGGTCGACGCAAGAGAATAGATATCGAAATCCATTCGATACCGGTAAAGGTCCGACAATGTTGATGTGGACATGTTAAAATCTGTCATTAGTTGTATTTAAATTTCCTAAAGGTGATTTTGTGGGTCGATGTATTTTTACTTTTTGGCAGACGTTGCACGTTTGACTCCATTCGCTACCGTCCTTTCGGGGTGAAAGCCAAATGAATCGTTTTCAAAACCATGTTCACTGTTCCTCGAGCTCCTGGAAGAGCGATATTGTGTATGATGTGAAATACTTGCCTTCGAAAACTCTGTGGTATGTATAGGTAGTCGTTGGAAAAACAACGTGTAAAATACGTCTTCGTGCATTTTTGTTCCGGCGAGATCATGCATCTCGCGAAGTAAATGACTTAGTTTCCTATCTCCTAACTGCAATTCTTGCAAAAGGGTGCGAGGTTTTGTGACTTCAGAATCTACAAAGTGCGAAATAATCCTATTTTTCAACGCAGAATAAGGTTCATTTTCAGGAGGTGTGCGAATCAAATCTGTGACTTTAATCAATATATCACAATCTCGCGCTGAAATTATGCAATGACATTTTGTGTTTTCATTTACGATTCCGGAAACCAGGAGTTGAGAGTCCAGTTGAAAAAATCCTAAATCTGGGTTTGTTTTCCAGACCGGAGGTGCTTTGAAAGCAATGTTTGAGTGTTCGACAGAACAAAATCTTCCTTTGAAGCTGAAGAATTTTTCACAGCGTTGGCTGTGGTCAAATGAGTTTTCGTTATCACAATAGTAGCCATAGAGCTTTAGGAACAGAACACGTACTTCGTTTTTCAGAACGCACTTAAATTGAAGTAGACACTCTCGAAAATTGAAGCATCACGTCTCCGGTGAATTGGAGAGTTTCAAGTCTCAGAAAATTAGGAGTCATCAAGGTCATCACTCTATGGCGATGGTGCGATGTTGTACCTTAATCATAGCAGAAGCATTTATAAAAGATAAGTTTATTTACAGAAACTTACTAACTATATTTACAAGTTATTTACATAGCATGGCGCTACATCATAACGCGCGTGAACGTATTCATCCGAATAGAATGCCCGTATAGCTCGTGATAATGTTCTGGGGCGGACTTTTATGAGCCAGTGCAGAGTCATTGAGCATGCGTTGCATGAAAAGCAGAGAGTCCCTGGAGATCATGAAGCTGCGGGGAGTTTTATGCTAATCATTTGATCTGGATGCTTTATGCAAATCGCTGGAGGAGTAGCGTCATACTAAATTATTTTTTTAGTTTATATGCATATAAATTAAAATGATAATTTAGAGCAGTAAATGAATCTGTCCACATGCTGCAATAAATGCCTATAGTTACAACTAAATGTAAAAAGTGAGTAAATCTGTTACTTATTCATAGATGTGAAACATCACCTTTTTCGCACAAATTTAATTAGAAAAATATTGTTGTGCATAGTGTTTAACAAGTACAAGGTACCTAGGAAAATGTTTCGATGATTTTTTGGATTTTAAAATGTTTAATATATTTTGGGAAGAAAAGTCAGGGGAAAATTATACAGCTTAATAGAGAAATAGAATTGAGTTTTTTTTTCTTCCGAAACGGATCACAAATGACGGAGTTATGAGCCATTTGGTTGCAACGTTTTTAGTCACTCCACCGAGTGAGCGTGTGATTGGCGCAAGCAAGTTGCGCATACTGACGCATAGTGTAGATGCCAGATATCGCATATAAAATTTAAATGACTTATAATTTTCAAGCGGAAATGTTGAAGATATAGGTTATATATAATCAGAAGAAAAATACATATTGGGTTCTGCATTGTGTTCGGCAGTTCAAGTATAGCATCACTTACTTTCCATGATTTCTTTGAACCCCCGTCACATTTATTTCATAATTTATTCAGACCCTAACGTATTTACAATTCACTTTAGCTATTAAAGTGTAATTAGCATTCAAACCATAACAGCATTTGATCCGAATATGCCAACAAGCTAAAGTATATAAAACTCCTTCACGTCGAAGTTCTGGGAAAAGCGTGTAACACGTGGAGTTCTTATCAAATCTATAACACTTGACTAAATTCCCGAACTTGTCAAAAGTCGTCAGGTTGACGATATTTCGCCATTTTCGTCTCGTCTCCAACATTATTGTATAAGTCACACAAATGGGGTCTTTAAATTATAAGAATGGTTTCCAGTTAGGTATACATAACAATATGTCGGCACTTCCGTTACATACTTCCGTTTCATTCCCGTTACATTTTTTCCATAATTCACACCACGCCCTAAGATGTTTCACATCAAAAACTTCCATATAAATTTCTGGTTATATTTACTTTTAGTTTTGAAGACATAACTTCATTCACACTGCTCAATCATTCTCATAGAGTATAAGAACCTTCAAAAAATACATAAATTAAATGTGAAAACTGTTGATAAAATAAGTATTGGCAACATAAATGCTGATAAAATGCTTGGTGATAAAATACATAATTATTGATATACCACATAATTATATTTTTATATAATTTAACTATGTATTTTAGACATTAATTGAATTATTCGTTGAATTAGGAAGTAAGAGTTTATTGTACTTCTGATATACTAGACTGGTTGACAATTCTAAAGAAACGATAATAACATGATGCTTAAACATTTAATCACGAAAACTATTTCCTGATTAGATAACCAACCCCC